>JAWNKV010000161.1:0-204592 GCA_035041805.1 Amiota mariae
AAACTGGATCCAAATTAAAGTTCTCATTAGAGAAACTTTTTTGAATACCTTTCAATAAACTCGGGCTCCTTGGAGGTTCGTGAAGAGTGTTACAACTTCGGAATAGCCAAAGTTAGCCTTCTTTTTACTGGTTTCTTTTCATTAAGAAACTCAAAAATAATTGATTGAGGCAAACATGGATTACATGGCTGTAGTTTAATTCTTCCTACTTTTAAATTTAGCTCAAAGTCAAAAAAGGTTTACATACGGGTTAAAAAAATCACTGATTTAATCTTTTGGTTTAGTCTTTAGCTTCTGTTTCTTATAGTCTAGGATAATGTTTTATACACTAAAACCTTCCCAGAAATATTAGAAATGGGAAAAAATAGCGAAAACCCTATCCAAATTGGATCTGTACTTTTTGAGAAAATTTCGAAGACACTTACATGCATATACGTACGTATATATACGGGTCAAACAGATAACCCTACTTTTTTGAAGTCAGTTAATAAAATGGTCTAAGCTGATTTTTTTTTTTGTTTTTTTTTTTTTTTATATAAAAACATTTTACAAATGGGGACACATAAACAGAAATGTTACAAAAATGGTCGGCTTTAATTTTAATATATCTCGGGACTCAAAAGCCGTAGCGACAAGTAACTTATATATTCTGAAAATATAGGATGTGATAATACCTGTAAAATTTTTGTCATTGGGCGCTTGTGACATCAAGGTGGGAGGGATGTTCAAAAAGATAACAAAAATTGAGAAAATGATTTTTCTTTTGAAGCGTATTGCTTGAGAACGGCTTGTCCTATTTAGCCAACTAGAAGAATATAAAAGAAAATTTCTGGAAAATCCACCGGAAAAGTTAGTAATTCGGGTTTTTTTTTTTTTTTTAAATCTGAATAAATACAAAAGTAAAGTTTATCGTGCTTTCGCTGCAAGAAATGGAATTACCTTGATAGGTTAGTATGTTAAGACCCGTGATTCAATATGCAGAGAGTGTGAGTTCAACAAAAGTCCCGGAGTCAGGTTATTTTGTTTTTGAGTAAATTGAGTTAAAACTTTATTATTATTCACGGCTTCAAAACACGTATTTCGACTAAAAAAATGTCTAAAAATATGGTATAGAATCATAGTTATATATGGTACATTTATAATACTACCCTGACGACTATTACTTCGTATACCTACGATTTTTTCACAAATCCAATTTACAAACTCTTTTAAACAATTATTGGAATAAATAAACTAAATAAAATGTATTCTTGTTGGAAAGGTTGTGAAATCTATTTTTATAAAAACATTTTACAAAATTTATTTAGCATATATTTTTATACTCTTCACGTTAGTGAATAGTATTATAAGTTTGTCATGAAGTTTGTAACATACAGAAGGACACATCGGAGACCACATAAAGTATATATATTTGTGATCACCTCGATGATACGAGTTGATTTAGCCGTGTCCGTCTGTCCGTCTGTTCACACTCCTAGTCCTTCAGTTTTTGAACTAGAGAGCTAAAATTTTGTACATCTGTTTCTTTTTACCAAACTCTGGTCAAGTTTGTGAATCAGCCGAATCGGACCACTAGGAGGGATACCTCCCATACAAACCCCCTTTTTAATTAAATTTCTTATAAGAAAAAGTTTTTTGTTTTTTGACGTATCGAAATGAAATTTAAACACTATAAGTTTCTCGTCCATATCCACCAACCATATAAACTTCATGATCCTAAGGTTACCAGGAGGGGTAGCTTCCATACAAACCCCCTTTTAAATTAAAGTTCTTATTAGAAAAAGTATTTTGTTTTTTGTCTTATTGAACTGAAATTTGGACACTATACTCTTACCCATATCCACAAACCATGAAAATTTCAAAACTCTCGGACTACTAGGAGGGGTACCCCCCATACAAACCGGGATCCAAATGAAAGTTCTTATTAGAAAAAGTTGTTTGTTTTTTGTACTATCAACTTAAAATTTAAACATTATAAGTGTCTAACCCATAGCCACCATCCTTCTAAATTTCACCCCTCGCTGGGGTGTGAAGAGTATTACAACTTCGGCATAACCAAAGTTAGTCTTTTTCTATATATTTTTTTTTTTTTTTTTTTTGTAGCAACATAGAAATATAAAATGAAACCGAACAGAAATCACTTTACACAAAATGGGCAATATTTCAAAACATAGATTTTCTACTTTGACTTGTAGACATATGTAAAATTATATGTCTATTTAATATTATAATAAATATGATTCATGAATAGTGCAGTCTGCCTTTTTTTTTTTTTTTTTTTTTTTGCTCTAATACAGGAACAATCTTTGGCATCCTTGATAGAATGTAGCTTCTTTGACTTACGATTGTAGTTTAATTAATCAATAAATCTAATAATGCTTAATGATCTTTTCATATTATAAAATATTATTATAATATCATCAATCAATATTTTTAAGACAAATTTTCATGTCAAAACGTTTAATAAATAATAAGCCAAAAACCAAAAACCAAAAACCAAAAACCAAATATTAAATTACAACTATTATTATTATATAAATGAACGATTGTATCAATAATAATAATAATAATAATACTAATAATAATATAGGTTATTAATAAAAATATAAAGTTCTCAAACATACTACATTTATGTATACGAGTATAAATTGAATTCTATAACAAAGAAACAATCGATTAATTGACATCTAAAACTAATTTGTTTAAAACTTCTTTATACACAAGGGGTACTCGTATAAATGAATTTAATAAGAAACGCGATGAAATAAGGCGGAAAGAAATATAAATAATCAATATAAATTGTAAATCGTAAATAAATAAAACAAATAATACCAAACACCGCCATAAAAAGAAGTTAAAGTTAAAGTTGATGTTAATAGCACATTTCAGTCGACCACAAACAATAATCGATATCACTTTGTTTAAATTTATGTTACTCAACAATTGATTTATGATTTTAATGCGTCAAACCGACATTCTTTTTATAAATACCGATATACTACTACTACTACTACTACTACTTACTATACATTGTATCTATGTCATACATACATATTATATACCTGCTTACTACTTATGTTCGTATCTATTATATATACATATATTTTTATCCAACTGTTTTAGCTCCTCAACATAGTCAAGTTTAGTTTAAATTAGTTTAGTTTCGGTTCGGTTCGGTTCGTTTCATTTTAGTTTTGTTTTTGATTTTTATTAAACGCACTTAAAGGTAGCCAAGCAGACACTGTTTTCTTCGTTTTCCTTTTCTTCTTTAACTGATCTTTCTTCGCCGTCTCCTTCTCCTTCTCCCTCTCTCCCTTTTACTTATACTACACCTTCTTACGTGTAAAAACGTAAACATATCTCACGTGTGAAATATTCACATCTTTGGATTTTTTTGAAAAGGCCTATTATCTTTTTTACTAAGTACTATTCATTTGCCTCTGTTCCTCAGAATACATAAGCATCTATTATAATGATATTTATTTTTATAGACTTAACACAAATTTCAAATGAACTATCTATCACTTAAGTCTGATATTTGTAACACATAAAACCAAACAGTGGAGACTCTTATTTAGTCTATGTACATTGAAAATATCGACATTGCTATATTAATCCGATGTTTATCTACTAGGAAATAAGAAATCACTCCTTTAAAAATCCTTACTGGAGTAAAAAGCTGAAATTTTAAGAGAATCAAAATCATTTGTTTCAACTTTGATAACAAACTGTTGTAATTTCAGATTATGGAACATATTTTTGACTTAAGTTTAGTGCATCGTAAAATGGTTAAATGGTATTTTGCAAAACATCTTAAGATACATAAATCAATTAATCAAATTCAAGTATTATTAATCTTAATTTAAAGGAAAAGCACTTCAAATTTAATCCAAAGTTAGTAAATTTTCTTTAACCTTCATATGGACACCAATTTTGGTACCCATATTCCGGACACTATGGCCTGACCAGACCACATGCATTTATATCGTATGGTATATTAGTGGTAAGTGTTTAGTGCTATGTATCTTTTATGTGTCTATGCGTTTGTATGAGTGGACTTTTAAAATCAGCTCAAAGTCAACGTGGTCTGCCCAGATCATAGTGACCGGAATCGGCTAGAGGTTGTTGTTTTTACTAACACACTCAAAATTAGTTGATTGGAGGTTATCTGGAATCTCGCGGCTGTAGTTTAATTCTTTCTACTTTTAAAATCAGTTGAAAGTCTGACCAGACCATTGTGTCCGTTTGATGGTTAAGTTCATTACATGGATGGGAAAGAGTGGTTGAAATTTACTGGAAGTCTTCAAAACAATATATTGAGATTTTGCAGAGAGTCTCAAACTACTGATCAACTAATTTGTTGATCCTCCTTGGTCTTATTATATGTCACCGGAATTATCAGAATGATATGAAAACATGCTTATCCCAATGATCTTACAATTGGACTACTATAAAATACTTTAGTTTAGCGTACTTAAAAGAACTGATCCATTCAGTTCTCCTGAATTGTAGGCAGTTCTACTGACTTCTGATATGTGATCTGCCAATAGATAAATTCTATTAAAAACTAATTCTAAATTATTGTTGAAGCAAATAATAATCAATTAAATTAGTAACCAACTTATGTACGAATATGTGAAGTGTATTTAAGCTTTGGTGAGACCAAATTTAGAGTTTTTTTTGTTGTTGTTTCGTGTGTGTATTTCTTTCATAAATATTTTCTTTTGTCATTTGATTTGTTTAAAAACTTTTAAGTTTATTCATTTTAAATTATATTAAATTAAATTTAATGTGCCGCGTGTGTGGCGGCGACTTTTGTTACAGATGCCGATGCCGATTCCGATTCCGATGCCGGGGCCTCTTCAATTTAATTCTCTTCTGTTCTGTATGTGATTTTCTTTTTTTTTATTTTATTTTGTTTACATATTTTATATGATAATCTCAATTTATGACTTTTTAAATATTATAAAAATTATAGAAAATATTTATTCAACTGACGCTTCATATCAAACCATAAGAATTGAATATCATTGTATCTTGACTCTGATTTTTTTTTTTTTTTTTTTTTTTTTGTTGACCACAAACACAAAAAAAAATATTATTAATATTCTTTTCATACATTTTACATGTTAACCCCCGCCTCCATTTCACTCTCATGGTCAATGGTTTTACGTAACTTTGTTGTGGTTTAATTTTTTTGCCATAAATTAAATTATTTCAAAAAGCAGAAAAAAAAAAAAATGTGAACCAACGCATCAAAAAAACAGTGGCCTAAAAAAATTACAAATTTTTTTCTCATTAAAAAAAAAAAATAACAGAAAACAAGAAAGAAAAAATAAACATCAAATTATATTTTTATGACTTGAATTCTTGGTAAACAAACAAACAAAAACAAAATCTGTCAGAACGTTTTCAGAATATTTCTTATCCATTGTTTTTTGTGCTTTCTTTTGTGTTTTATTTATGTTTTTGCAATAAATTTTATTTATACCAAATTTGTTCTGCAGAATTTATAATTTTCATGCATAAAATTACGAGTATTATTGTTAAAGAAGAAATGTTCCAGAAGTTGAATACTACTATGTGATGAATTGCTGAGTTTAGTCACACAACTCCTCGAGCACCAATAGCCCTAAGAAACTACAATGTGACAAACAGTCTTGTCGTAAAAAGGTGACGTCTATAAATGGAAAGTCAAAACCTAAACATCGCTTAAGATTTGGTACTCGTGAACTGGATCAGATCGACCAGATGCAATATGCTTAGAGCCAACTAATTGCCCACAAGCACAAAATTCCTTTTGTGAAGAACACAAAAGCAAAAGCAACAAAAGCACTTGCCCACTGCTTACTCTAAACAATATTGCAATCCCAAAAGTAGATGACATTAAGGCTTATCAATTCACGCTCTCCCCTTAACATTGAGTCCTCCTTTATTTCAGCATAAGAAAGCCAATGCGAGTGCCTTTAATATAGACAATATCCAAAGTTTGTAATCCAAATATTGATAATGAGTTCCCTGGCATATTAAAAACGAACGACTACAAACGTATAATAGACCTGAATATGCCAACAGTAAAAAATTAAACTCATATACGAGTACATTTGTATGTTGAGAAACTAAACACTCACTTGAATCTATTAGCAAAAAGCACTCATTCGACAAAGATCACAGACATGACTTAGCAGATATAACCTACCAGTCCAGTTTCATTTGAAATATATTCCTAACATACGAGAAAATATTCTCATCTGAAATTGTTATGTAGAAAATATACAATATTTATCTTCTATTAAGTAAACAATTTGCACGTAATATACTTGAATGTATATAATACAAGTTCATAATGATTTTCAGAGGATAGCGGTAGTTTGTATGCCACCTAGGTAAGTCCGAAAAATAGATAAATTCGTTGTTATGCTCGCTCACAAATTTACCATAATTGAGTAAAAATATTATAATATAAAATAGTGCCATATTTTGACAAGGAAAAATAAGTAAAGCCGGCATATTTTTGCCTATCTAGGAAAGATTTTGTTCTGTGTTGTGATATGTGAAAGTGTGATTTGATGTCGTGTAGTAATCATTTGTCCTTTTGTGTTTTTTCTGTCGTCGCTGGATCTTTTCGTTGAGCTGCAAGTTGCTGTGGGAAACACCATGCTATCACTTGCCTCCGTACGATCGCTGCACCATCCACACTTCACATCACATCGATTCCGCCAACGCACCACGTAAGCGTTTCACTCGCCGCATTACCAACACATCACATCGTCTCCATCAACGCTCCATGTACCATGTACATCTACCGACGTACGCATTATATTTGGCCAACCTAACATAATAAATTTTAAAAGACAAATATTAAATTTGTAACAATACACGAGTATATTTTTGAAAAGTGTAATTAAGCCCATTCTTTTCATACCCAGCACGCCTTTTTTTTTTTTAGTTCGTGACTTTAAGTCCTCTAGAGGGCGCCATAATCAATTTAATGTGACGTCTTTTTGTCTATAACTAGCGGACGATGAAGACTCTTCCAAAGATACCTCATTTGTCAAATTATGATAAGTAGTTTAGAAGTTACAAGTGAACAGATAAACACACACAAATGTATATAGATTAAATAAATTATCTTTTTGCTTAGCCATAGTCGAGAGAAAATTGGGAAGACCTTAACACTTTTTATTAGTCACTAAGAAAAACAAAAGAAGATTCAATGCAATTAAAAAAAAAAAAAAAAATTAAAATATATATTTTAAGAAAATATGAATCCAAAGTTTTATTTAATAGAAATTAATTTTTTAAGTGAAACTTCTTAGGCGTCGTTTGACAAAAATGAAGAGTGAAAAGATAAGAAATAGTAACGTTTTTCATCGGACTTTATCTCATGAACCGTATAAGATACGCAACAACAATAACAATAAATAATACATTTTTTTGAAAATCCAGAAAAGTTGTAAAATCTCAATAAATGACTACTTACAATTAAAATAGCTTATGTTTCAAGCGATGGTTTGTAAATTAAAGCAGTTTGTTATTATTTATGTTATTTCTGTTTAATTATTTTCACTGAGAGCGGAATAAGAGAAAGAGTCAATGTGTTTCGTTGTTTTTGTTTTACTCTAAATTGTTTTGTGCCATCATCAGTTGTTTAATGATGAAACTTGACCAAAGATAGTCGACAGAATAACCAAAAGTTTGCAATAAAAAAAAAATTAAAATCTGTTCATAAATTATATTCATTATTTTGAGTCGTCTAATGTTGTTTTTATCGCACGAGTTATGTAGTGTAGGCATTTACTTAAATCAATAAACAATATTGTTCAATATTCAATACTGCAAATATTTTTACAACGAACATGGAAATGACTACTTAATCATATTCGTACATCTACAGTGACATCATCTGGCGATATTTGCATTGCGGAGTGTCACACGGTTAATGGATATTCATTACTGCGACTAATTAGTATATAACACCGAACCAGAATCTCAATAATATAATATATTTCATACACTATTCCCCCTACTGATTTACAGTCATACAGACGCTGATTCTTTTGTTAGAAGCGAAGATAAATTCTCTATGATTCTCAGTGAAGATTTTAATGTAAATTTTGTCTTCAAACGATTCTTTACCTATAACTAACTTCCTTCGTGAAAAAGTAACAAAATCCGGAACTACAATAGATGCCATTTATATTGTTGTATTTGTTTTGAGATTATCTATCTCTCACTCTCTCTCTCTCTCTCTCTATCTCTCTCTCTCTATCTGTCCTTCACACTAAATCTCTCTTATTCTGTTTTTAGAAGTTTCACTTAAATTAAATTTATTATAATAGTTGGAAACTACGTTCCTTTTTAAACTAAGTAAATTTTAGCTTTCATTATATTGAATTCTCCTGATCAGTTTTATAATTTAAGTTTTTAATTTTGTAATTTTACATTTAATCACTTGATCTCCAAAGATTTAACTAATTGGGTATTCATTTCAAGAAATAATAAAATACTAATGACCCTTCTTGCTTGTCAAATATATAGACAATACATAAATTCCTTTCAATCCAATTGGACCTTCTTAGGAACTTTGTCTCATCCTTTACAAAAAGGGTATTTTGGCATTTAACGAAACTTTTTTAGAATTATTCTTGGCAATTCTTTAGTTCAGTGATACTAGAATAGGGTGAGCATACTGTTTTTTAAAGGCCACCACAAATTTCGAAAAGAGATCCTCGAATAAATTCAATGTAGAATCAATTCCATGCCTTACAATTACTAAGTAAAATAAGAAAAGTATTTATCACCCATTTAAAATTTCTCTTATTTTGAAGCTACAAAAAAGATTTAGCAATTTTATAATAATATGAGTCTTAACAAAAAACTCTTACTGTCTAAACTCCTTGCCTCCTTGGCAACGATTAATATCTCGACTTAATATGCTTAGACCCTTAAGGATGTTATAATTGGATTGACTTGGGTCGACTTCTTAAGGAATTTTTTTAAGTAAACTTTATTATGCTGATGAACGCAAACAAATTGTCTCGTTTCTTCTCCCTTTGCGCTGATTGTTATTTTAATATACACGACGCAAACAAACAGTGTGTTTCCTCAAAAAACTAAAGTGTATTCAATTTTAAATTCCGAATTCAATTCAGATTCAAATCATAATTTAATCATTTCATTTATTATAATTTGTAGAAATATTAATAAATAATAAATAACATTGCCAAAACGAGTTAGAAAGAACATACACAAATGTATGAAAAATCGTCTGTCATACTACTTTCGGTATATAAATGCAGTTTTGCGTTATTGTTCTGCTTTTCGTATATTCGTGTGACATCAACAACAACAATAACAACAACATACCTTCCCGTGGTGATCAAGCCAACGGCGTAGAAGAACTCGACTTTGTTGGCCAAGGATTATCAACTCCCTCAATTTTCATCCATCATCATCAGGGTTTGTAACAACAACCACGTCCACAACATCACTGCAACAACAACAATTACAGCAATAAAACAATAGCTCGTGGTTTTGATTATCTGTTTTTAAACCGTTAATTATTGGAGATAGTGGAGTTGGAAAGTCATCTCTGTTGATACTCGTACGGTTCGTGGATAATAGTATGTTCTCTGGAAGTTATATAACAACAATCGGTACAATCATAAGTACTCATTATCGTGGAACACATTGTTATTTATGATGTTACCAATGATGATTCATTTTCAAATATCCGAAGGTGGCTTGAAGAAATACAAAATAATTGCGATGTAGTTAATAAATAAAAAAATAAAAATGATGATCCTGATGATCATAAATGGAGATTGAATTATTGGAGACATTAGCTGAAGATATTACCAACGTAGAATTTTTTTTTTTTTTTTTTTTATTATTTATTAGGAATTTATTAAATCACTTGAAGCTATAAAATATTGTTGTAAGGACTATAAGAAGTTACAGAGATTGATTTAAAATCAGTTTAGAAAAGGATAAATTTATATTAATTGAGTGTTGGTAAGTCGTTTGGGTGAAGCTTTTTTAGTCGCCGTTGTTGTGAAGCGTCGTGTTCCTCACGAACTATTGGGCTTTGGTGATTTTCCTAAGGACCTTATTTTGAAGAATCTGTATTTTCCTATGATTTGAAGGGCGTGATGTACCCCATAGCTGAATACCATATTTCCACGAGGGAGCAACTATTTGCTTGTAAATTAAAAAATTGTTTTCCAAGCTATGTTTGCTTCTTTTGCAGAGAAAGAGAGAGTTCAGCCTTTTCATTTTATGGAAACAGGATCGAGCAATGGTGATAATATGATATTTCCATGTTAGGCATTTATCAAGATGAAAACCCAAGTATTTCACAACTGTGGACTGTGGTATCGCCAAGCCACCAATTGTAACAGAAGGTATGTCACCTCTCCTGAGGGTAAACAAACACGTTTGCTATTTGCCTGAGTTCACCTTGATATTCCATCTTGTTAGCCAAGCATCCAAATCCATTCATATGTGACTGTAAAGAATAGAATTTATTCATGTAAAGCACAATTATGTATTTGTATCTAGAATATTACATATATTTATGTAAACAAAAATTAAAAACAAAGACAACAAAGGAGAACCATATTATTATTGTAATTGTATATATAAAAGTGATGAGAAGAAGTCTGTAATAATAATAATACTCAAGAAATACCAAATACTAAAATGTATGCCTTAAAATCAATGACTTTGATCCTCAATATCTGCTTTATATTTACCAACAAACAAAAGAAAAAAGTAGCTAAGATAATTTTAATTATGACAAATGTGTATTCATTCCATTTCATTCTTTTATAAAAGGTGTTAGTTTTTTTCACTTAATAATTTTTGTTCAGTTTTCCTTTATCAAAACAACAACAAAAATCAACATATGGTTACCAACCACTTAAATGATAAACACCAACCATTTAAAAATGATTTCAAATTCTATTTTATAATTTAACAATAAATTAAAAATTCATAATGTTTGCGCATGAAAACCAACGATCGATCAGTTATAATTATAAGTTGTTCTATCCTAAAATTTATTCAAAATTGAAATTAAATAAAAATACTAAAAAAAAAAATTAACAAAAATTTATTGTATTTTGACAGCTGCTTAAAGATCATCAGAAAGACATTTAGACAAAATATTGGAACAACACTTAACCAACACGACATTCACATTAAATACACAAAAGTCTATTTAGATTAGTTGTACGAGTATAGTAGTATTAGTGGACTCCAGCAAATGGAATATTTTAATATATTATTTTTTTAAATATTTTAATTTTACAAAACAAAATCTTTTGTGATATCCAATAGTATCATCATCATCATCATCATCATCGTCACCATTCAATTCTTTAATTCAATACTTTCAATATTTCTGTTCATCATTTTTCTGATGTGTTGTGTTTTGTTGTATTGTGTTGTGTTGTGTTCTGTTGATTTTCATTTATTACAATTTCAATGATCGATCACGCATTGGAAATGAACCATACTAGGCCACCACCATTGCATGCCATCGTATAATACACACAATGTAATAGATTTTGGAATGAGTCAGGAAGTATTGAAGAACAAATCAACCAACAGTATTTACAAGGTGCGTCCCAAAAATATTCGCTCTGGGATTATTCTTCTTGAACCGGCATATTGACATTGTTTAAGATAACAATTTCCAATCAATCGAACAATACATAACTTCATTTGTACATCCTGAAACAATTCAGGAATTTAGATTGCACTCGTTGCATTCTTTTCAATTGTCTTCATGTTGTCTTCATGTTGTCGAAGCCTATTGAGCAGAGATCGGCAATAGCTGTCAACCTTTTCATTCAGTCTTTAAAAGACTGGTTTTTAAAAAACTAATTCGAATCAGTCACTGGTAGACAACTGTTTTTTTTTCGAATCAGTGACTGGTCGACAACTGACTTTTTCGAATCAGTCACTGGTCTATAATTGATTTTTACGAAACAGTGATAAACTGATTGACAACTGATTTTTTCGAATCAGTTTATTAAAAACCGGTCCCGTAAAGACCATGAATGAAAAGATTGTCGGTTATTTGCGACCTCTGTTATTGAGTCAAAAGTTAAGCACTTTTATTGTATCATGTTGATCATTCTGAGTGACTTTGAATACCTCAATACTCGGTTAAAATTGAATTTAATTGTCTCAGCACAACTTTTCTTTCAGTTAAAAGCAAAACTTAATTGAGATTTGTTCAAAATTGATAATTGTGACACGCGGTTGTATTTATTTGAGTAGTTTACTCCAACATTTCAAAGCGAAGCGATTGAATGCAGGTCGCATACTTTTTAGACACTCCTCGTATCTAAGTGAAATGAGTTGAGTTGAGTTGGGTTGGGTTGGGTGAATGCTTGCTTCATTCTGCATGTTGAACGAACGAGTGTGCGACCGAACGTTGCACATCAATTCAACTAACAAGATTGTGTTAAAAAGCGTGCAACGAAAATCAATTATGAGGAAATCAATTTTTTCGAGACATGACAAAAAAACAACAACAACTAAAACACAAAAGAAAAAAAATTATATTGAAAGCAAGCATAAGAAAAGTGAGGTAAAAAAAAAAGTAAGCAAAGAAAATGCACGTGACACACGAAAAAGTGATGGCATCTGCACCATTAACAGCACCAGGGGAAGGGAAGTTGAACTTGCGGTTGATACGGCGTATGGCTAAGAATGACCAAACGAAAGGAAATGAAGGTTAAGGTACAAAAGCCAAGTAGATGGCGACGGATGGCAAACGAAGATGACAATGCGTTGACGTTGAAAATGACACACATCAAGGGCCAATTTCTACAGCTCAAACACACAAACACAAAAAAGCACATTTTTTCTTTTTCAAGACGCTGCCGATGCTGGTGCCGGTGATAATGACGATGATCATAATGAGGATGATGAGCATCATGATGATGATGGTGATGATGACTATGACACTGAACGACTTTTGACTGTCAGTCAATTGTTGGTCTTGGAGTTTCTGCTTTCATTGCGTCAAATAGAAAAGGAAATTTTATCAGTTGAAAGTAATAAAGAAAATATAGTAGTACAAAGAAAAGAAAAGAAAAGAAAAGGAAATGAATGGAAATACAATGAGGATGTAGCAGATAAAATGTGTTGAATAAAGAGTTAAAAATATAAAAACAAAAAACTTAAAAGAAATCACGACAATTGTAAGAGTATTTAAATATAAAAATATATAAATTAATTTAGTATAAAGAAAAGAATTAGTATTGGAAAATACTCAAGACTCATGTTGTCTATAAATATAAACATATCCATTAACTTCTATGGACATGGGAATGGCTTTGGTCTACTTCATGATAACTCTCAATGTTATTATGGCATTGAAATGTGTTTTTATTATGAATTATGATTGTCTGGGAAACACTTTCCTAGCCAATCTCATAAGACAATGAAAGACCAGATGCTTAGCATACTACTGCAAAATGTCTGGGTCTAACGCTCTCTTCTTTTTTTCATTCAAAAACGAAATGGATCATACTGAAATTAAGTGACCTAACAAGTTCCAACAACTATAGGGGTATTGCAATTATACCTTGTAACCCGAGAAGGGCCATTAAAATATATACTACCAAGCATAAATCTGGAAAGAATGTGACACCATGAGTCGTTGTTCGACTGGACAATTTCGGAAGGTGAATTAATTTATGACGGCTTTGGTATGATGGAAGGTTAGTATTAGGAACCCAGCAGGGCTGCAACCGGAGCACGAGCCCCGATCCTCCACAAATCTTCATTTGATTTTTTTTTTTTTCTCATCACTCAGAAAAGTAATAAAGATTTTAAACATTTTTTTTTTCTCCACACTTTGAGGGCCTCCACAAACCTTCATTGCCTCGGGCCCTCACACACCTAAATCCTAGTATAAGAAAAATAACTTGATGAAAGAATACCCTCAAATCGGCTGCCCCCCTGTCACCCAATCCAATCACTCTAATTTGGTATGGGATTTGAAACTATTGAACTTGGTACTACCTCAACTTAATATATTTAAATACAAATATAGACTCCTAGTTTTAAACATATTTATATACACTCCAGGAAAATTAATAAAACCTTTAAGTAGTAAATATTTAAAATTAAATATATAAAATTATTATGTTGTACCTTTCTATCGGCAAACTCTTTTATGAAGACACCAAAGTCTTTGTTTTCGCATTTTTGATTGACAAAGCTGCCAAGTACATAAATAGCTATGGGGCTTAGATCCAGAATTCTACTTTGAGCCTCAATATTTTTTTCCTTTCATATTCCAACAAGTAAGTAAGTAGGACTCGCTCAATGAGCAAGCGGATATAAAAGGGCGCCACTAACGCCGCTTGTGGATCACACCGCCTTTACTCATCAACACTTACTTCGCGACCTCAACAATGATGCATGCCAGCGAATATTAATACTATGGTAGAGCTCATATTCAACGCAAATACTAGCAAAATAAACTCAAACTACAATTTTTTCAAAACCACTAAATTGGAAAATCTTATCTAACTAGAATTAATTAATCTAATTTTTCAATATAATTCTCATAATTACTGTACTTATTAATCTAAGAGCTGAAAGCCATGGCAGCTAGTGCTCTCTTGGTATTACGAGGTTGTATAAGAATTTTATTCTATTTTTTAACCTACTTCTTAACAATAATAGAAGATAATAGAATAAAACTCAATATTTACTCGTAATAATGCATTCTGCAATGTTTTTCTCTTAGTTCTTATTATACAAATTTTGTATTTCAATATCTTTAAAGACATCAAATAATTTTCAACAAAAGACATACCACATATATTGAAAAATTAGACTGAGTAAATATGAGAAAAAAAAAATTGTTTTGCAAAATTTATTCATTGGTGGAATAAGCGAACAAATTTGTTATCGGCATTTTTCACACTCAAATTGAGCGCTTTTGAGTCATGATGATGTCATGAAATCTAAATGAAATTTGAAACAAAATGAATTTAAAAAGAAAGAATAAAAAAAAAATTCATTTGAATTTTGAATTTCAAATCGCCGATGAGGATTTTTTTTTTTTTTTTTTTTGTGTTTTTTCGATTGGCAACAAACACTTTATGACCAACAAAACCGCATTTACGAAATGAGACCCAAAAGTATCTGTCGTGTGTTCATGATTCTACTACAAAAGAACTCAAAGCTGCACGTCTATTATTAACAGTGATTCACTTTCTAGTCAACCATCGGGCATAATAACATCAGAAAACTAAAAAAAAAAAAAAATCTTGGAAATTTTAAAGTTCTAACAGAGAATTCAGGAATGGCTCACGTTTGGTCAAAATTTGTTTACGGTAAAGCAAATAACAATGAAATCCATGAGGATATGGAATTACTAATACGAATATATCATTCAATCAATTGATAATTATATTGAAGCATATAAATTGAACCGGATTAAGAAAGGCAAAGTTATGAACTCAAGTCGACTATTTTTGGGGCACATCTCGTACACAAACAAGTGGCAAGTGGCAAGTGGCAGCAAGCTGCCGTTCACCAAGTCTGACTCTCTTTCTAAAAGGAAACTGTTACTTTGCTCTGAACGAGATCTTGAATTTGTGTGATGTGGTGTGGTGTATTGTGTTTGTTTTGTGTTTCGACGATGGTGGCTACGATGGCGATGGCAAGAAAAATGTCAAAACTTTGACTCAACAAAGTGTCAGCGATAAAACGTTAATGATGCCTAATGGTAGCACCTGCCACACGACAACCACAGAGACTGTCATACTCATACACACACTCGAAAGCCTAAATTAAATGCAAAATGTGGCATTTGGAAGAAACCAACAAACAAAAATCAAGCAGATTGATAAAGCATAGAGCAGAGTCTTGTATGGTGAATAAGATGAGGTGAAAGGCGGCACCTTAGAAACAGCAGAAGCAGGTAAAAGTAAAGGCAGCAGCACCAGCCAACATCTTAAAGTCATAAGTTTTGAGGTCGCAACAAACAGCAGCAGGAACAGTAACAGCAGCAGCAGGATGATTTGGGTTTTTTTTAATGGACCCGGACCCCATGAATGGACAGACTATTCAAACAACGTATGTTCATTGGTAGGTCGGACGTCTTATGTAGTTGTTATTGTTTTTTGCACCTTTATTGCGTAAATTTGTGATTTTTTTTTTTTTTTTTTTTTTTGAATAAATATTATTATTGTATTTTGCTTTCGTTGGTTTTTCGGCTTCATTTTCGATTTAAAGGTATTTTTTTTTTTCCTTTTTCATTCCTCTGAATTACTTCCCTTTTCCATTTTATTATTGTTGTTATTCATTCTTCATTCTTCCGCTTGAAAATCAACAGTTTGAAACAAATTATGTGGCAACAAAGAAGCGACAAAATAATAAAAAAAAAGAGAAAAATAAAATAGGAATAAATACCCCAAAAAAAAAAAATAAAAATACTTTTGCGAATGAACATTTTAAATTAAAGCAAATGTTGATTCATTTTTATCTTCTTTATTTTTTATTCTTATACTATTTTCCTTATTTCTCATAGTGTTTAACATCATTAGACCCATTTATAATAAAAGTTAAAACAAATAAATTCAATTGATTGATTGAAAATAATTAATATTCATTGATTAATTTTAAAAATTAAAATAAGTTCATTGCAATTAATTTTGTAATCGAGATTTTTTTCTGATTTTTTGTGAATTTATTCAAAATATTTCTCTCACCTTGGTTTGGTTGCTGGTTTTTGCTTTGGTACAACTTCTCGAATATTATAGGTTCCATCAAAGACCTGCATATGAATTTTGATTAATATTAGAGTGCAAACTATCCATTCAAATATTGTATCTTTGATGATTTGGATTGGTTAGTTACTTGTTGCATGTCGTCATGATTTCAAATTTGTATGAATATAATGATTAGTCTACATTTTATCTAAAGCCTTTCGAGACACTATTCAATTATTGATGATAACAGTTAGAAGAAATTCTTCTAAAAAATACAATATATTTTCATTAAATTATAAAACAAGTTCCCCCACCGCATCTATACTCGTATGTTTATCTGAACACAATAAACTCTTACACTACCGAACGGATTTTCATTTGATTTTCACCAATGGATGGAGTGATTCATGAGGAAGGTTTAGGAAAAAAGTAAAATTCGAAAAAAACAAACGAACAGCCGAAAAATCGAAGAAAAACAAAAAAAAAAAAAAAAAAGAGCTGTACAAATGAGATGCATACAGAGTTTAGTGACATATTATTTCAAAATCAATTAAGTCATCTCTGTCAAATATCTCATCAGGTCAACCAATAAGTATTCAATATTTTTTTGGGAAAGAAAGCCAGGACAATTGCTGCCCGTAAAATGACATCTTCCATCACCAGACTTTCAATTTGGTCATCAATAAAACATTATACAAAATATTAATATGTTTGGTTTGAAGATATTATTATATTTATTACTTTTGATCTTAAGGTCTCCATATTTTAATGAATCAATAAGAAATTTAATATCAACCCTTTGATATAAATTTAATGGTGATGTTATCTTGACTTTAGTTCAAAGTCATTCAGGTAACGACAAAAAAAAACATATAAAAACTATTTGATCCGCTTCGATATCAATAGTAAACTTGCTAGCTATAAATCTTCTTGGAAATACTAAAGACAGAAAAAGAAAACTTAAGCAGTTTATAATTAATATTAAATCCTAACTAGCCCATCCTCATAAACTATACCACATACATTTAACAACATTGACTAATAACCAAAAATTCGAAGAAATCTTTAACACGTTCATTAAAATATTTTATTCACTTTAAAGATCCATGGATGTTTATACATTATTATTATTATTTTTGTTTTTGTTTTTGTTTTCTTCAACAGTCTTAATTTTTACGGATTCCAGTGAATTTTTTTTTTTTTTTTTTGTTCTCCTTCAAGTTGAAACCAAAATCAATTTGCAAACTTTGTTTCGCGAAACCAATAAATATTATGAATTAAATTGAAAATGCCAAAAATGTCAAAACAAATGTGTGGTCAGTCCCATTCTCAAATACAATAGAAACTAAGTATTATATATGTATAAGTAAAGGGATTAAGTTTTGTGTATAGGAATCTTTCAGACTAAGAAGATTTATAGATTAAGCTTATACTACAATGTGAGAATGAGGATGATTATCAATGACATATGGTAGGTATGTCATATGTAACACATTTAATCATATTTGATATATATGAATATGACAGTTGGCTTATTTTTATGCCAGTTCATGAAAATTTTAAAGCTTAATGGACTAAGTAATAAGCCTAAAATATTGTACATTCTACCAATAAAATACTTGTTAATTAAGATGAAAGAATCCGCATGAATAAAATAAATTTTAATATTTCCTTTCTTCAATTTATCTGCAGCTTACTCAACTAGTCATATTGAAATATCAATATCAATGTCTATGACAGCCTTATTAAGACCCAAAGGCAGTGCACTCAGATACAATATCTAATGCAATTATTTGTTAAGTAATAAACTTTAATCGATTTTGAATGATAAAATACAACAACAACAAAAAAAAAAACACATATAAAGTCTTTTCACGCAAACCTCACAAACGTATAAACGCACAAAGTTATAAGGTCGTTTTCGTGAACCAATTTTGTTAGCACGTCAAACCAATTGTTCTCGTATACAGAAGTTTACATTTAAGCAAACAATTGAAAATGCCAAAAAAAAAGAAAGGTGAAAAAAGTGCATACATTCAGGCGGACAAACGGACAGACGGACATGGCTAAATCAACTCGTATCATTGCGCTAATCAAGGGGTCTCCGATGTCTCCTTCTGGGTGTTACAAACTTCTTGGGAAACTTATAATGCTATTCACTATTCACTAAGTGAAGAGTATAAAAAGTTACTTAGTCAAAGAAATCAAACTTTTTCATTTTACTTCTTTCTTTAACAAAATGGTTATTATAAATAAGGTAAATATATACTGACATACTATTGTATATGTCAAAAAGTGTCTAAGTATATTTAGTGGGATTATTGATTGGGCCTATAAAATAGTTAAGATCTAACTTAAAGGGTACCTTGCCCTTTAATCCTTTAGTTATTGCTGCAGGAACTCACAATATTCTTCAATTGAATTAACTACTATATACATATGATATAAATGGGGATGCTAGGAATTCATGGAGGTCTCATCATAATACATGAAAAATAGCAAGAATATGTTTCTATAAATGTTGATGGCTTTCCCGAATACTATTTTTCGTTGTTGAAAAGCTTCTATCCCCAATAGGACAAATATGACAATATTGAAGTATCATGTGATTGTCATTTAAACTAATCTAACTCTTTTATCTGAAGATGCATATGCAATTAACTTTGCTAAACCTTATGATGAGAGTGAGAACTTTATTTTATAACTGACTAATTTATTAGAATTTCCATTTCTATGAAAGAAGATAGGTAAAATGTACGTACGAACTATTGATGGAACTGAAGCGAATGTTGTTTCTTGTTTGTTAATTAGCAACCTCAGATTTAACCAATTGACAAATAGCAATAAAAGTCTATTACGACTAATATAAAAAGCTATAAAAAAGCCAGGAAGCTTGGTCTATTAAATGATTCTTTGATCAAAACTTTTTAATGGTCATAAATTGGTCATTTGGTCATTTAGTTGGTTGGTTGGTTGGTTGGTTGGTTGATCGATCAATCGATAGCTTAGTGGTGTAGTGCGTGGATTAATGTTTAAATCGTTTGTTTTTGCAAGGCGTTAACACAATGTACTTTTAAAGTCACTACAGCTTGGTACATTTATGCAGAGACGTATAGAAATTTAAGTGCCAGATACATTTAAATTTCTTTTACCTTAAACCCTGTCTCCCTTCTCTCTGACCATCACTATGACTCACTGATGCTGCTCACTGCTTATATTGCAAGTAAGGTGGCATGGGGAGTAAGTAGTTTGATGCCATGATATAACAGACAACTATAGCAGAACCAGCATCAACAACAACAACAACAACAACAGCTACAGCTAAAGCAACTGTAGCAATGATGATGCCGGATGAATGTAATAGTCATTTCCCGTTTGCTCCGTTTGCGATGCGACAATCTCCATTGGAGTTGGAGTCAAAGATTTCATTTGAGTTTCAGTTTGTGACTTTTTTCGTTTACCTTTTTTTTTTTTTTTTTTGCTTTGTTCGCTTTGTTTCTTTTGTTCGCCTTGAGAGTACACTTAGATAAATACATATACCATATACTTTAGTCCAATAATAAAAATATCTTTTCAGTTAACTTTTAGTAAAGTATTTTATAAACTGGGTTGCTGAAAAACACTGTAACAAATTTTAGATCATTTGTATTTATTATAGAATTTATAATTTAATCAATATGTTTATGTTGAAGAATTTCTGAAATCCAGTTAGTTATAAGTTCATGTAAAATTATTATAGTGGATCTGACTATTTCTCTCTATGTATTCGAGTATGTGCTGTTTATATATGTGAGTGTCGACATGGCAAAGGATGTCATAAAATTTTAAAACGGTCATCTCGAAATGCACTTAACGCAACTCCCACCATTCGATCCAAAGCATTGCAATGCACAAACAGAGATGTAAACCAATTGCTTTGTGGGTGTACACACCACACCAAACAATACATAGATACATGAGCACATATATACTTATATACACATACATATACTTGTATGTACATATATAGCAATAAAGATTTCCCAATGGGATCCAATGGAAAATTGCATTAAAATGAACCTATGCAAAATCAAAAAAAAAAAAAAAAAAAAATTGGAAAAATATTATGCATAAAAACTACAATAAAAATAATAATAAGAATGAAAATAGTGAGAATGAAATAGAGTTGTTACAAGTAGTACTACATTGAAGCTTTATCGAAATCATGAAATAAGTTGTAAGTGGTATTAGTAGTAACTAAGTAAAGAGATAATCAACATTCGTTAACAGTGGTTTTCAAACTATGTGTTGAAAGATTTTTTGTAAAGACTCTCACCTAGGTGGTCCCCGGGTTTTTTAAATTAGAAAAACACTGTAAGCAATACAATAACAATGTTAGGGAAGCTCAGAGAGTTACACTGTCTTTACTAAAGTCAAGTTGAGAAGTTTTAAAATTATTACAAATTTATCTACTCGTACCTTTTTTACACTTTTCACGCAGTGAATAGTATTATAAATTTCCCAAGAAATGTGTAACACACAGACCCCATAAAGTAGATATATTCTTGATCAGCGCGATGAATCAACCGAATTGGACTACTGGTGGTGGTACCCCCCCCCCCCCCCATTCAAAATCCAGGTCTAAATTCATGTTCTTATTAAACAAAGTTTTTTGTACTATCGATTATAAATTTCTGACCCATATCCATGAACTATGTAAATTTGAAGGCCCTTGGATTAATGGGAGAGGTACCTCCTATATAAAACATGAACTTAGAACAATAGTCAGAAGATATAAAAGGAGCGTGAAGAGTGTTACAACTTCGCCATAGGCAAAGTTAATCTTCTTTTTACAGTTTTTTTTTTTTTGTTTTTTGTTTGTTATGCGAACAGGGAGATAAAAATCTTCCAAAGATACTTATGTCTATGGATTCATTAGTCTACCGATTAAAACACCCCCTATCGCATCAAATCCCATATAATTCCTACGGCAATGCCAAAGCGTTCCTTCGCAGGGAAGCTAGTTGGCTTAATTAAGCAGTCGCCATTATTCGCTCGCTCATTCAAATTCTGCAGTGAAAAATGCCCAATTCTCTCTTGTGCGCTGCAAGGAAATCTAAGGCGCGCATACATTCTTCGTCGATCCACTTCGAAACGGAAGTACTCATGTACAAGGTGCTCCGAAACCTTTAAGTCTTCTCTGCAGAGAACACAGTATGGATCCACAGCGTGCCACAACCTATCTACTCGTACCGTCATAACTAAAATGGTTTAAGAATCACTGTTTTATAACATAGAAATGCGTGTACTTTGTCGAATGCGTATGTGAATCTGTGTGGATTTATTCTATTTCAGTTCCAATTATAGTAGTATGTAGTAGTAGTAGTAGATATGTTGCTAAAGTTCACTGCATTGAAAATGATAACCGACAAATTACTTGATATTGGAATTGAAGAGAGACATGCACCTGGCATATTCTATTACTACTGCATACTATTCTGTGTGTGTCACTGTTGCATTTTCTATTTGAAATTGAAATCAATTGACTTACGATGACAATTTTCCCCAACATGCACATAATAAAAATGGCATAAAGTATGAAATTAATGTTAAAATGATTGTGTGAAATTACCAAATGAAATAAAATGAATTCAATTGAATTGATGAAAAGAAAAATGCAAATGCAAAGCCAAAGGCAAAGGCAAAGTCAAAGGAAAAAAGAGGAAAGAGGAAAGATATATCCAATGTATTGTAATAGTTAAATACATTTCATTGACTTTTATAATAGTCGTCAATATTTCAAAAATCCAGTGTCAGTCTCAGTAGGCAGTTTAGGTAGTTAGTTACCCAGTTAGCAAACTGTTGCACCACTACACTTGTTTTGTTGTTGACCACAAACTTGATTATTTTTTATCTATTTTTTTTTTTTCTTCTTCAGTGTATTGCGTTACATTGCGTTATATTGTGTTGTGTTGTGTTGAGTTGTGTTGAGTTGTACGAGTATCTTTTCTTTTCTTCATTATGCATTTTCATTTAAATACCCACTTGACCATTTTCATTTTGCTTACTGTTCATTCGTTCGATCGTTCAGTTGTTCATTTGTGGTTAACTGTCTAATCACCAAAATGTCACATAAATTTATTTGTCATGACTGCAAGTTGAACTTGCCACAACGATGACGATGACGATGACGACGACACAGAAGATTGTTTGTATCGAATCGTTTTGCTATGCGTTCAACTGACTTCACTTTAATGTGACTGGGTCTGCGACAAAGACTGAAACTGGGACTGAGACTGAGACTGAGACTGGGACTGGAGCTGCAACTCGATTTTAAATGTAAGTGAGTGTAAATGTATTTAAATATGTATGTACGCATGTCTGTGTGTGTGTGTGTGTGTTTGTGTATATGTGTGAGTGTGTGTTTGTGTGTGTGTGTGTGTGTGTGTGTGTGTGTGGGTGTGTGTGTGTGTGTGTGTTCATAAGTCCCGCTCACCGCCAAAGGGGTTAATTTGTTATCGATTTTATGATGTCGAACGAATTGACTATTTATATGGTAAATAAACAACAAAACACTTTTCCAAATCATCCATGCTATCATTTGTTTTTATTCACCGCCGTCGCCACTGATGCCTCCACACCGATCCAATTCGATTCTATCCAATACAAACCGATCCGATCCGATCCGACCCGATTCAATTGATGCTTTAGTCAAAAACGTCGTCTGTGGTCGCTTTCAAATACAAAGTAATAAATATACATAGTAGATACATGTGTACACTTCATATACACGCGTATAAAAGTTTCAATTTTTAAGATTAAGTGAGAGTGACTTTTATGGTAAATAAGTAGTAAAAACAAAAAAAAAAAGGTGAAAATAAAATATCTCTAGCACTTTCTACTTATCATACTACTTTTCAACTCTCTGCCACCTTCTTTACTTTGAAGTTGTTATCTCTAAAACAAAACAAAAAAAAGCATTTAAGTTTAAAAGTAATTCAAAGAGTTCAATGATCTGGAGAAATTAATCTTAAAAACAGAAACAAAATATTCTCAAAAAAAAAAAAAAAAAATTTATAAATCTAAATCAAATCTCTGCCAAAATTTATTATGTATTAGTTGTCTCTGTGTGCTTTTTAGGGTTCCGTACCCAAGGGTGCTAACGGAACCCTATTACTAAGCTTCCGTCGTCCGTCCGTATGTTCGACTTCGGCTCTATCTCATGAACCGTAATAGGAAGAGATTTGAAATTTTCACAGAGTTTGAAATGTCAATTGTGTGTAGAGCGACAAATACTAATAATAAAATAAAGTTAAAAGAAATAGAGGAGTCCCCAAACAAGAAACGTGTGGACAGTTTTTTTTTTTTAGTATACTTTTAGGCTGTTGAATATTTCACTTTTTCTACAAAAACAAATTTTCATACATTGTGTTAAATCTTGTGCTATGGTACGGAACCCTCCGTGTGTGAGTCCGACTCACACTTGACTGATTTTTATTTTATTTGTTGATGATCACATTTCAAAAATAGATGTTTGTTTGCTTGAATTTGATCTAATAATTCCGACCAATTCAGTAGGTCAATTTTAATCAAATAAACGCTATGTGTTACAGGAAGCTTTCTATAAAACACCAGTGAAACCCGCATTCAAATTAGTTAAGCCGTTTCTGAGATTAGCGTGCACAGACTAAAAGACGTTTACGATTTTATATAGATAAAATAAATAAGTGGGTCTACATACATAAAGACTTTACATTTACGTTCTCGTAGAAAGTATAATGGATTATCATATTCAATTTGACGATTGTAATGCATAGAAATACTATAAAACACCGGATAGAGGATTCTACATATGTCGGAACTCTCCAACAGAAAAGACTTATCTGCAACGAAGTTATTCTGAAGATACTGCGATTTTTGTTTTAATTATAAGAGCAGTAAAATAAGGATATAATCAAAGATTTCAAGTAAGAAGCTGAAAATTGGTGGAAACCTTTGTTTTGACATTTTACACATTGTGTCAAAAGTCAAGATGTATCCGGTGCCTGGTCAAAGGTAACATTTTTTTTTTTTTGTAAATATCTTGTTTTCTATGCTTTAAATGGTAATTAATGTTTAATTTAAAGTTGAAGAGCATACAATTCTCGGGAAATTGTGTCCATTTGCCATTTTTTTGTACAGTTAATCATTCTTGGGTTAGGGAGCGAAGATTGGGAAGAAAAATGACGAACGGCTGAGTAAAAAATTTTAAAAATAATAAAAGGTATACCTTAAACCATTACGAAAAGATTCCCAAAGTCATTTTAGTGAAAAATAAAATAATTGACATAATAAAAAAAACCAGTGCATCCTGCTCAATACTCAATTATTATTATTTTTTTTTTTTTTCTTTTTTTGGTTCAAAATTCCTTATTTTCTATATCAATACACAAGCACAGGCATATTTTCTGTCAATTTATGAACATGGGTACTGAGAATATTATTCCTTTTATGCAGCATTTTACCCCAATGGAAATCTTCCATAGTGGGCGTTCTTTTGAATTTTTGAATAAGCAGCTGCCTATAGCGTTACCAAACTTCAGGCGAGTCAGAACAAGGCAGTTCATAGAATCATGGGCGCCCTTTCTTTCCTTCAAAAAACCAAACTGCACAGGGACCTTAAGATCCTAACGGTTATGGAAGTGGTCAATTCACACAGCAGTCGCTATCACACAAGACTTCTGACTCATCCTATCTCACTGGCGTCCATCCAAACCCGCTGCTCTACAAGGCGTAAACAAAAAAGGACACACCCACACGATCTCCCCTAAGAAGGAACTAATTGAATTCACATCATTTTAATCCGAATCCCTAATAAAATCTAGCACTTAAAATCAAAATAAACGGATCATATCTGTACTTCTAGCAATATTATATTGTAGAAATATTCGTGTAAGGGCAATTATAATTTGTTTATTTCTTTCAGGTAATAATATTTATTATTATTATTGTATAAATAAATGTACATCGAAAACAGTGACTTCATCAGTTTAAATGAAAGTTATCTATGAAAATTATGGTCGAAACCCTTCGCTAACGAAGTAATTGCCAGGCTTCAATGACTTTGTTATAGAAGAGTTTGACTCTATGTGATCGTATGTCATTGCATAGCATCATCATAAAGGACAATTGATCTAGTTCTCTATATTCAATTCGTTAGACATTTTTGAATTGATATTTTAGACATGAATCTTTTTTCTAAAATTATATTATTTTTTGAACCTGTCAGGATTTGAAGACATTGAACCGACATTGAACCGAGAGACGATTAACGGACGACTTGTAGGCATAGTTCACCATAAGAAAGAACAAACTTTTGAGTTCTTAAATTCAATAGATTTCAAAGAAATTAATGAATTGAATCACTTGCGTCTACATACCAAAATTTCAAATTTTCCATTAAAGTTCTTGTTAGTATTCAAGTATCCAAGAAATAGTTGATTGAATTGATAGTCATACGAATATATAGTAGATAACTAAATCAATTTGTTTCAATATCTTGATCAAGAATATATGTACGTAGTTTTGGAAGAGTCGAAGTCCTCTGCTTTTAGTTGATTTACCATTGCAACACCCATTTAATATGGATGCAGGTTATAAAAATTGATGCAATTTTGAAAATTGAATTGAAAAACAAGAAAACAACTAAAAAATGTTGTATTAAAAATAATGTAAATACTATACTTACTTATTATATTTATGAATGCACATCGTCAATACTGTAATTATATCTACCTTTCTGATTATCACACTGTCTTCATCTTCATAAACATCAGTATAATCATCATCATCAACATCGTCATCGTCATCGTAATTATTATTATAATCAACATCTAAAACAACAACTGATGGATGATGGTGATAGAGAAAGAGATGTGGGGAGTTTGGCTGGGGCCAAAACGATGGCAACGGCGGCAAGTATTTATAAAAATTGTATTGAATTTCAATTAAACAAAACCGCATTCAGTGATTATGGCGTTGATTATAACGATGGCTATGGCGATGATGTTGATGATGATGACGATATCGCCTTCGTCACCACCTCCAATAAAATAACCACAAAAGTGCGGAGTCCCACAAAGGTGTCAAATTCTCACGTTTCTTGTTGTCGTTCATCGCCTTTGCCTTTTTGGCTTTTATTATTTTACTTTTGTTATTTTTTTTTTCTTTTTTTGTTTGTACTTAAAAACTTTTGCGTTTGTTTTTTTTGTTTTTTTTTTTTGTTTTGGTTTTGCTTTGTCTTTGCTTTATTGTATTTTTTTTTTTCCATAAGTTTCATGCTCCTCAACGCTGCTCCATCACCTGAATTGGTTGGTGTCCACCACGTCTGCATTGTCGTCGTCGATTTTGTCAGCGTCATCATTATCATCGACGCCATCGACTCCATGGTTGTACCGACGACGGACGACTCGTTTTGGATTTTAAGGAAATAATTTATGATGGGTTTCGGTTTCGAAGCGCGTTTCTCTTAACGAGTCTCGTAAATACTTTGCTGCAGAACAGTTGCGGCAGCGGAGGCGGCGGCTTTTCTTTGTATTTCGGCTTCTTTCTTCATGATGGCAATTCAATTTGCTCCCTCCCTCTCCTTCTACTCTTCCCATACTCCGCCTCCTGAACATCCAGCACATTTTTTTTTTTTTTTTTTATATTTATTTGGGAATTACTTTTTTATTGTTACTGCATTTTTAGTTTTCAATTGTTTACAATTGTTTACAATTGTTTTATTGGAATTTTTGTAAGCTTTTCACATATTCAGTATTTCTTTTTTTGCATAATAAAGAATATTATTGCATTCCAATCCCAATATAACTCTACCCACAACTGAGTAACCAAATGAACAAGTATGCGCTCAATATTTAAAAAAAAAAACCCCAACATTATTGAATTATTTTTTTGAAACTTCATTTATTCTTATTCTTCTCATTATCTAAACTTATTTTTTGAAGCACATAATGGGCATGTGGGATTTTATCATAAATTAAATTGATTATCCCAGTGGTAAAGAAATTGATGCCTCTTCTTGATGAATTGGGACAATGGAACAATTAATCAGCTCATTTTTGGGCTCGAAGCATTTTATACATAAGTTTTCCATAGGCCTGCTAAGCCAGTATAAATAAATGGAAAGAAATCATAAGTATTAACAAGCTTCTGGAATAGCAATAAACGCATTGTAATTTTGGCTTGATATTTGTAGCGCATAGAACCTTGTGTCAGAGACCCTATAACGTATACTATATGGAAATGATCAGCATGACGAAGAAAATCGATTGGTCCATTTCCATCTGTTCATCTGATCACCTGATCGTCAATCTACATAGGCACGTTTTTCTGGAGGCAATTCGAATGATCAAATTTAAAATTTTAATTTTATTTTTTTTTTTTTTTAATATATTTATTAAGCTTAAAACAAGGCTTATAATGCCCTAAAATGCGTTTTGTTTCTATGTTAATGCATATATCATCAGTGAAAAATATTATTTAATAGACTATAGAAAAGTGATTGCTTATGACCTGGGGAGGCTGAGTGGCCGCTTGGCCCGCCTGAGGTGTTGTTTGCTCCATTGCAGCAAGGAAACAAAATGTAGCATTTTGAGTTTCCGGATTGGGGTTGCATTGGTCAGTGGTCTGATCAGTTTATATGAAAGGCGATCTACCGACAAGTTCATGTCTCTATGGAATGTTAAGTTCCTATCATACCATGGACATTCTGTAAGTCTTGTACTCTCTTCCATTGGGATTTAGCAGCGGTTCCCCATACCTGGATACCATACAGGGACAATGATTTGGGCATAAACTGTGTGCTTATTCCCAAATTTTAAAAATGTAAATAAAAGAAAAAATAAACACTGAAATCAATACAGGATATTCTAATTTGTCCTCGGGCTCCATTTATCAAAATGCGACACTGCTTACGTATAGATTTCGAGCTAAACAAAGGAGGTAGTCCCCGTAAAAATTAAATTTTACAAGCACTATTATGTGAAGAAGCTTGAGCTTGAGCTTGTGTGAACAGAAATTAATGTTCTGTCTTGTTTTTTTATTAACATCGAAATTAGTTTTTAATGTCAAAATATATATTTTTTTCTTTTTTTTCTTTTTTTTTTTTAACTATTGTACTTATAGAAATCTTTATCTCTAGTTTTTCTCCATTGTCTGTTTTCCTCTTTTTTCTTCTTATTTACTCATACACATAATCTTTTCCCATTGTCACTTATTCATTCTATCATAGAGTCAGAGTCATGTTACTTGAAGACTTTTAACGATGTTTAAGCTGAGAGAATGTCATTAAAAATGTGTCATAAACATTGATTACAAGGCATTTAAAGCAACATTTTAACTCTTTATCAGTTATATATATGTAGATGTGTATTTGTGTGTGCATTTCTATCTGTGTGTGTGTGTATATATAAAAGAGAGTGTATGTGTGTGTATGTGTGTGTATGTGTGTGTGTGTGTATGAAATCTATCTATTTATGTATGTACCAACAATACTATAACGAACGATGTTGCAGGGCTGTAGAGTTGCACAATTTTAATTGCCAACATAAAGTTAAAACTTTTACAAGCAAAACGCACACACACACACACACACACACACACACGCACACACGCACGCACAAAATAATAATAGTAAAGAAAACAAAAAATAAATAAAAAGAATCAAAATAAAAATCTAAAAGCTGTAACCTTTGCAAGAAATCTCAGTGAAAATGACCAACTGTCTTCTTAGTAAGTAAATATGAGGATATAAGTATTAAGCCATGAACGTCATGCGAAAAAGGGTTTCATAATAAATTCGTATATTCAAGAAAACAAGGTGCATAGTGAATTATCAGTTAAGTTGTAGTATAAGAAGGTTTCATCACATGCAAATAAGCTCAAGACAATGTAAATGAAGAAAAACGAGTATAAATAGAATTAACTTTGGCTATGCTGAAGTTGTAATACTCTTCACGTCCCTCCTAGTGGTCCGAGGGTATTGAAATTCACATGGGTGGTGGATATTTGTCAGATAGCTACAATGTTTCAAAGTACAAAAAAACAAAAAAAAGTTTTCTGTTAAGAAGATGAATTTAAATCTGCGTTTTTAGCTAACCCTTCTAGTAGTCCGAGGGTCTTAAAATTTACATGATTGGTGGATATGGATTAGATATCTATAGTATCCATATTTCAAGTCGATAGTATAAAAAACGAAAAAGTTTTTCTAATAAGATCATGAATTTAGGATCTGGGTTTGTATGGGGGCTACCCCTACTAGTAGTCCGAGGGTTTTGAAATTTACATGGTTGGGGAATATGGATCAGACACTTGTATTGTCCGTATTTCAAGTTGATAATACAAAACACAAAAAAGTGTTTCTAATAAGAATATGAATTTTGATCTGTGTTTGTATGGGGACTAACCGCCCTAGTGATCCGATTCAGCTAATTCCGCCATATGTATTGCGTATGGTGAAAAGAAAGCTTCAGCTCTCTAGTTCAAAAACTGAGGGACTAATTTGCATACATACAGACAGACAAACGGACATGGCTAGATCAACTCGTCTCGCGCTGATCCAGATTATATATCTACTCTATGAGGTCGGTCTCCTTCTGTGTGTTGTAAACTTCATGACAAACTTATAATACTATTCACTGCGTGAAGAGTATAAAAAATGCAAATGCAATCGTTTACTAATTGAAAAGGGATATTCATAGAAAGAAAATGTACAAGTACTTATATCAAATCAAAATTATTTAAATAAGTATAATTGGAGTAGCCTAGTACCTTTAAGTTTCAGAAAATTGCTGAACTCCTTTGAACAAATGTTTATCTACGAACAATACCAAATGAACCATAGCAGGTTCAAACATCTTATTATTTTTTTTTTTACTATATGATCAATAATTTCAATCGAGGAATAATCTCTGGTCTAGAATACGTTAAAGTCTCCTAAACGATAGAAATAAGTTATCACTTCCGATGAATAGTACTTTGGTAATTTTCCAAGGAAACATTCTCTTCTATTCTATTTGGATCATTTCAATATGCATAAATGAATTCCTGGACCATGCAGGTCTCACAGAGTTTCTTAAAATAAAATGTTCATACTTCATTTGGAAAACTCAACTGAGACATGCATCCCAATAGATCAGTGACTCTTAAACACAACAATTTTGACATTAACTTTACAAGCCATGCAATTTTTTAATATTTTTATAAATATAAACCCTGCAGGTCTGATATTTGTCAAGTTCTTCAAAAGATTCATTCAATATGGCTTCAATATCAATGGTGTTGCCCATTAATGAAACAGAATTTCAATTTTAAGTACAACTTAGGGTAGAAATGTTCTTTAAGAGGGGGTCCGTGAACTACATAAGCTTGATAACCTCTACAATAGATCGTTTAGGTTGTAAAGTATATGATCCTTGTGGTAAAAATCTCTTAACACTACGCCCATGCAACTTTTTATAGATTTATGTTGTTCACATTAGCAACACTAACAATACTTACATGGTCCGCCTTGTAAGAATACAAGTAAACAAGAAAGTAAGCGCATGGGCACTTGGCTGAGCGTTAATTACGCCTTTTATGGGCGATGATATCTTTGTACAGATGTCTGCGGCAGCTTTAGCAAATGAAATGAGACTTGTAAGAGACAAAACGCTTCCAGCGCAAAATCTGTACCAGTTAAAATATTATATTGTAACAGAAGGCAACCAGCAGCAGGCAGGCAAGCAGACCACTCAATACTATATTCAACCAGCTGTGGTGTGCTGTGATAGTTTAAGTTGGACTCAAAATGGAATTGAAAATGAAAAACTAAAACCAAAACGGGGCTCAATGAACGCGTTAACCATTACAATAACAATTACAACAATAACACTAATATCCAGAAAAGCAATGCGTTTTGATTTTACATCTTGTCATTTTAGTTGGTCCCACTCCCGGTCCCGATTCCGATCCCGATCCCGATCCTGAACTTCAACAAAAAACTTGTCTGCTTTTGGTTCAATACATATAGAAGTCTCTCAAGACTTGCTGCTAATCTACATTTCGAAATCAGTGGCTGTCATAAATAAATACGTTAATTTTATATGTTTATGTTGGATTTGGCGTCGAGCGACTTTTGGTTAGACTTCATAAAAATGCAATGTTCTTTTACCTCTACCTCTACCTCTACCTCTTATTCATATTCTTGTTCTTTTTCTCATCTCTAAACCCAAAATCAAAAAAAAAAAATAAAATAAAATGAAATGAAATGAAAGAAGATGAGAAGAAAAACTTGTTGTTTGTGATTTGGTTATAAAAACTAAAGCAATAGAATACTAGAATTGGTTTAATAAAATGAATTGGGATTCAATGCAATGGAAATGGTATAGGATTGGATGGTATGGCATGGGATGGGATGGGATGGGATGGGATAGGAAAAGATAGCATGGGATGAGATGGGATGAGATGTGATGGGATAGAATAAAATGGGTTGTGATGTGATGTGAAGTGATGTTGTAGGGTTGATTGCTTTGGCAGATGTTTGAAAAACATGAACGAAGGAATGGACGAGCCAAAGTCAAAAACATGATAAGGACTTGTTATGCTGTTTGGTTTTTACACAAGTTATTACAAGGCGTGAAAAGCAAAGCTTGGAAAGCGCAGTGCAGCATGGCATAACATATTGTTGTAGTAGTAGTAGTAGTAGTAGTAGTAGTAGTAGTAGTAGTAGTAGTAGTAGTAGTAGTAGTAGTAGTATGATATGGTTTGGTATGGAAAGAGTATGGTGCCATAACTGCCAGACACAGTCACAGACACAGACACAGACATTAATGATGATGATACAAAGAACATTGAGCTTGTGAGTGCTACCACCATAGGATATGTTAGTATAGTATGGCATAGCAGGCAACAGAGAGAACTGAACTGAACTGAATTGAACTTAACCAAACTGAACTGAACTGAACTGAATGGAAGAGAAATAGATAGATAGACCAAGGGAAGAGTATTAAGTATTGACTCGTAAGTAAGTTTGAGAATGTCGAACCAAAAGGACAACTTTGTCGATGGTGTCAAAGCAAACACCTCGAGACATGACATGTACGCGTTGCACTCTTTTTGTACTCTTACACGTTCCTTTTTCTCTATCATAGCCAATGCAGTTGAGTGAGTGAAACTCTTAGACCTACAAACAAACAATAAAAAAAAACAAAACAAAAAAAGTTAGTGCAGCTCTGCGTATGCAAGCCACGCAAAGATCGCGTATCTGAGAGATAAGCGGCGCGCGACGTTTACAAATAATGCCGCGACGCATTCCAACAAGAAAGCAATACGAAAGACCCAATGGGTAGACTTGGTTGCTTGAATGGAATAACACTTCATGAGTGCACGTAGCAAGCCAGTCTCATAAAACGATGGCACAATGAAACATTGGCTAAAGACGAGAAGAAGGGGAGGCAAAACTCCAAAGACAAAGAGACACAAATAAAGAACGAAAGTAGACATGAAGAACGTAATGCTGGGAATGAGGAATGGGAACCAACTCAATCACCAACACCACCACCACCACCACCACCACCATTAATACACACATTTCGACTTGGGTAGCAAATGAATGTGCTTTGCATGAATCTGAAGCTGAAGTTGTAGCTGAAGCTGAAGCTGAAACTGAAGTTGGAGCAAATGTCGAACGAAGCATGCAATGAAATACAGAACGACGATGACGACAATGACGACTGACAGCTGGCAAAATGCAGTAGACAGTGAGTACAAGATGTCTTCGGACGACGACGATGTCAGTGTGCCAACATTCAAATGAATTGAGCAAGTGAGCGACCAACAAACTGGTAGATTGAACAAAACAACGAACGAACGAAAGGAATGAATGATTCCATCATACCCTTGAATGACGTTGCATTGGATGCTGTTGTTGCTCCAACGATGGTGATGATGATAATGATGATTATGCACTACAGCATAACATCGATGAATGTTTGCTGTACTGCTTCCAAACATTTGATTATGCTGGTCAGGTACAATTTGTGTGGTTACCAACAGCTGCTGCTGCTGCTGCAACCACAAGTTGACAGACTTTTGTCTCTAGTTGGAACTTGGAAATTTTCTCGTTCATTCACCGTACTTCAAGTGTTGTAGTTTGTTGTTACTTATAAAGTAAATCATAATCATAAGAAAACATAAGCATACTCGATAAACGCGTGTCACAGCAGCTAATGATATCCTTTTCTTTGGTACAAAAGATGCCGCTGCCAACCACATCCACATCCACAACCATAACCATAACCAAAACCATAACCAAAACCATCATCATATAATCGTACTACCATACTAACAACTAAATAAGATTAACTATAGACATTTTGGCATTTGGTATTGACATGACCTGTGGACAGACTAGGCTACTTGAATTTAAGTGAAATTCCCAGTCCTTTCTTATGAGATGAATTCTGTTATGTGTACTTCCTCATTAGACTGCGTTGTTCTTAGTGATGATGATTATGATGATGATGCTGATGATGATGGTGGTGAGGAAAAAACACCAGCAGCAGTAGCAGGAACAGTCAACAAATGTTATCACATCATTTAATGTTTCATGTACTATGTATGACGCGTGCATCTTTAACTCAATAGCACGCATGCTGGCAGCTTCCGAGTGTGTACGTCTGGTGTAGCACATCATATCCCATCCCATCCCATCCCATTCCCCATTTCACCATCCAACCATCCATCCATCCATCCATCAATTTTCCACCACCTTACTCCAAACACATTCATTGTGGTTAACATTTTACTGCTACTGCTAACGCTACTGATGCTTATGCTGCATGCTGCATGCTGCATGCTCGTGTTGAATGTCACGCTTTCATATGACGCAAGACGCATGACGTTGACAACATGTTGCCAATATAGCCGCAGGCAACATGGCAACAATTTTGCTTTGTTGCCTTCAGAGTGCTTTAGAATTCAGCTTACTGCATTCATGTCTTAGTTATTTCCTTCTTCTATTACTACCTCTACCATTTCCTTCTATTACTTGTGCTACATACCTCTTTTTTTAAGTTGATTTGCTTCACTTCACTTCACTTGTCCTATTTCTTAATGGCATCGTAATTGCCGTAACATGACAATGTTATGGTAAATATGGCATATTTATTTAAGGAAATCTTTTGATGTGAGACTTCAAAAAGTTCAGAATTATTCTTTTTTTTTTAATACAATTTTTTATGTTACATAACCTAATAAAATAATAACGAGGGCTGCAATTATTTAGTTTTCTTTCCATGCGGTGCTTACCCACTCACTCTCTAAAAATATAAGGTTCACAAAAGTGTTGCTTTCTGTATATTCATAGCAGCATAGAATCAGAGCAGATCTCTTTTCCATTCTTTAGTTAAGATTAAAGGAAGGGCGGGACCTAGCTACCTCGTCACTACTACCTCTTTTGGGCCTGTTTTATTGGTTTTCTCCTTAGTTTCTTGAACTTTTAAAAATTTATCACATCTTTACCCAGCATATTTCATTTGAACCTTCTAACCAAAATGTCTACATTTGACTATAAGATCTATTGACAACCTATTGGATGAGTTTAGTAGCTTTCATTTGGAAATGGAATGAAATTAAAACAAATCTTAAAATTTTACTTGTCATTAGATATTTTTTATAAATTTTCAAAACCCATAAAGTTGGCTTTGGGTTTACTCGTAGTTTAGTTTTATTATATTTTTCACACAAGTCTAACATATTTTATTTTCTCTAAAGAAATTTTTATAAAATTTATTGTTATAAAATTTATTGTTCACATTGTTGAAATATCTGCAGAGAGGTAATTACTATAAAAAGGATGCCACTACTTTATATAGTGGACCTGAAAGATGTACCTATGGTATATTTACCAGCTGATGAAAACAATCCTGGAATGCCCATTTTTCCACCAAATGCTCTTCCTGCCAATGAGCCACTAAATGTCACTGAGCCACTAAATGTCACTGAGCCGCTAAATGTCACTGAGACACTAAATGACACTGAGACACAAAATGGTACTGAGGCAGTGGCAAGTGGAACAGATGGACTTTGTTCTTCATGCGCTGAAGAAGAAACAGAGAAGAGACTTGTTCCTAGACATTCTGGTTCAAAGAGAAAAATGCAAAAGAAGAAAAGGACTGTTTACAAAGGGCGAGTTAAAAAGTACAAAGAGGAGAGCTCCGGTTCCGAAACTGAAACTCCTACAACAATGAGGAAAAGAAGTAAAGAAATGCGCCACTTCAGACGTCGTGTTGTACATTCCGACGAAAGCTCCGAATGTGATGTGAGCACTTCTACCAATTCGATTAACGTCGATCGTCGTGATGGTTACGCCCAGGAAGTCCTGGATTCCGATGAAAGCTCTCGTGAAAATCTGAATAAGGTAGAGACGCAAAGCTTAATCTCGCTTTCAAGCACGGAAAATACCACTGAAAAGTCCAGATCTACTAAAAGCCGTCGTAGATTCATGCCGATATTAAAAAAGAAAAAATCGAAAGCTCTTGCACGCCATGAAAGATCCAAGGCAAGAGGCGAATCAAATAGAGGCAGCCATTCGAAGAAGAAGAAGACGCAAGAGACTAAGTGGTATGTTAAGAACTCAATGAGTCTTGTAAGACGACCCAAACCGAAGAAAAAAGTTGTCTCAAAAAAATTGGTACCATCAAAAAAATCATTCAAACCGCCAAAAACTGCGGCCGCTCGCAAACGAAAACCATCAAAGTATAAATATAAATCCAGGGCTGGATCCAAGGCTGGAGCCAAGAGAAACGTTCGCTATAGAAGTTACGATTCTATAAAATATATTGCAGGGTCATGCTCGTCAACGTCGTCGTCATCGGAGTCGCCATCGCCATCGCCATCGCCATCGCTGTCACCGTCACTGTCACCGTCACTGTCACCGTCACCGTCACCTTCGCCGTTACCGTCGTCGTCGTCGTCGAAATCCCTATCGCAGACTCAGTCTCTGTCACAGACTCAGTCGCTGTCGCAGACACAATCGCTGTCGCACTCACCGTCGCCTTCTTCGTCGACCTCATCATACTAATATTCGCTGTTATTGGTTGTTGGTTTTGTTGTATAATCAACATAGATACTCATTTTGATAAAAAACCAACGACCGAGCTGAAGTAATAACCGCTTTAATCTAAAACCAGACGTATCAGTGAAAAACCCCTTAAATCACAGACCAAACTATCAGCGAATAACCCTTTCAATCGTAGACCAGACTAACATGGATAAATCGTTTCTCAGACTAGACAATCAATCTCAGATCAAACTAACAGTGAATCCTTTTTAAACAAATCAAGCATCAGACTATAGCCTTTTTCAACCATTTCTATAAAGAGACTTTTTGAAATTGTAACAATACTACTAGTAGAAGTACCAAATCTAATTGAATGTAATCCAATATGATTTAAAATTTGTAAAGTAATTTATCAACATGCAGATATATGAATTATTATGTTAAATTTTTAATGCATCAGTGTAACAGATTTTATAACGTGTAATTAAATCAGGTAATAAACTGTTGTCAGCATCATTCGAAAAAAAAAACAAAATCTTTAAAATCTGTTTTTTTTTTTTTTTTTTTTGTTTAGTAGAAATATGAAATATGGAATTATCATGCAACATTTATTATATTCATTTTTTTACTATTCTAACAAAATAATGCAAATAAATACAAAGGTTACAGGACAAACTGTTGAGATGTGCTGTGACAGGACTCTGGTACTTTCATAGCAGTGCCATTGAACGAGATCTTAGCATCGATTTAGTCTCCACTATTACTATACAAAGATATGCGAAGTCTTATGTGGACAAATTAATAATGAAGCTTTAAGTCTTATGGACCCAAGTGGTTGGAAAAAAAGGCTTAAATGCAAAAAGCCCCATTAACTCTTAGAGTAAATAATATCTCTGCAATCAGAGCGCCTACAAAATAATTTGCATTATGCTGAACCCAATTCAAATTATCCTATAATAAATAATAAAGCCAACAACAAATCTACCACAGACGTATGTGTATATTATAGAATAGTAGTGCCTATCTAACATACTCGTATACAATATTTCAATTAGTGGAACATAAAAATCAACAGAAAATGAAAAGGCTTATTAAAGAAAGTGTTAAAGCGAAGAATGTTTAGTTGCATGACGGAAGGAAACATTATAGTAGTACATTCTACTACTACAACAATACAATAAAAAAAGGGAGTAAAAGACAAAAGACATTGTTAAGAATGTGCGTATGAGATCTATTATACATACATTACTATATGTACGAGTATATAGTACTTTCTGAAGGGTGTCATGCATCAGTGCAGCACACCTTCTTTATGTTGGGTTTTGTCTTTAAAGCCTCCATGGCAATGTTGATGGCTATAAAGTGACGAATTGTTATTGTTGGCACACCAAAAATCGAGGGGTTCAGCAAACGTTCAAAGGTGTTTAGTCTTTAGTGGGTGATCAATCTTCTTCTACGTTTTTTTTTTTTGTTTTTTTTTTGGCTCTCTCATTTTGATTGTTGGCTTGGGAAAATGTCAGCAGAGTATGGTGATGACGATGACGATGACGACTTACGCACGCACGCAGCAATACAAATGAAGTAGAAGAAGAACTGAGGAAAGATGGAAGCATGGAAGAATGGAAGCATGGCTAATGCATTAGGGTTTGGTAAATGAGAGGAGGAGGAGGAGGAGGATGAGGAGAAAATAAAATGCCGCAAGGTGAGATGCAAAGATACTTATAATAAATTAAACTTTAGAAATAATAACCAAAACCCAAAAGCATTAACACAACAAAATTGCAACAAAATTGAATTTTGATTTTATTTTTTTTTTTTAATTCAATTGAGATTTTTTTTAAAAAGCCTTCTTCAATCTATCTACATATATACTTATATATATATACGTATACAGTGTATCTATACATATTACTAGAAGTCCCGGTGCGAGTTGCTGCTCCCCGGCATAATCAGTTTTGTACGGGAATGATAGAAAGAATATTTATTTTGTTGTGGCTGATAACTCAAAATATATTGACATAAGTAATTATCTGACATATTTGACAAAGACTACTTGGTTGATTTAAAAATATGTCTCTAAGTTTTATATGCAAAATTTTATGCACCATTTTCGACCTTTTCGGCAGATTTTCCAACAAATTTTATTTCATACAAACATTCAGTTAATAATTACGAACACAGCAAAATAATAGTCATCCAAATCGGAGAAAATAGAAGCTACTTAGATAGATTGATAAATGTATAATTTATAATTCTGAACAAGACATAATCGTTTTTGAAAAGCACACTAATACTACGACAGCTAAATCGGAATTCACTGAGTTCGGATTGACTCAGACTATTTTTTTTTTTTTTTTTGGATGTTTATACGTGCTTATTGAGACTGAATTTATGTTTATTTATAATTCAGAATTGCCATATACAAAAAATATAATGAGGCTTACCCATCAAAATAAAATAATATATACATATATAAATGTAAAGTGCATATCTTTATTTTTAATATTGTTTTAGGGTAATAAAAATAAAACAAAGTATCATAGTTAAACCAACTGGCAACTCTGCACGGAAACAGCATTTTTAATTTCAACACGCTAAGCATTTACACTGAATTTCAATGCACATTACAAAAATAAAGTCGGGTTTAAAATACGAGCTTAGTGAACTCGCTTCGTGTGTTCAATGCGCATTGAAAAAACGTTTACACATGTGGTTTGAGTCAATCCGAACTCAATGAATTCCTATAAGAAACTATAATAAAACCTATTTGTATAAAGCGGTGACGAGCGAAGGGAAGCAAAACTTGAAGCCATTTGAATTAAATCTGTTTAAATCTTTTCACTCAGAGTTTACGAGTTATTTATTTTATTTATTTATTTATTTATTTATTTATTAACCCATAATTTATATAATACACTCGTTTTAATTTACTTTTTATAGAGTTTAATTTTTATTTATGACTAATTTGCTACTTGGAAAAAAGGGAGAAAAAACCTTAGATATCAAACTTAACATTGACTTAAACTACTTAAACTTAGACTAGAGGAATAAGTACCAATTATATCCAATCTTTTATATTAGACACCTTATATAAAAGTGAATTGTGATTATTAAAAATTGAGTTACATTTGTTGATTTTTTCTTCAATTTTTTGAATATTGAATATTACTTACAATTGACTAGTCGAAAAATGGTATGGCAAATTCAATAATAATTTAAGCAATTTATTCTGTGCAATTTGAAGTTTTTTTTTATATGTGTGATAGCACAATCACCCCAGACCTGTGAATCATACATTAAAATGGGATTAAATATTGATTTAAAGATAATAAGTTTATTGTGCTGTGAAAGTTTGGATTTACGACTTATGATCGGATAGAGTATGCATATTGTTTTATTTATTTTATCCATAGTTTTCCCGATGTGTTCATTAATTGTGAGTTTGTTATCTAAATGTAGCTCAAAATATCGAAGGAATAACATTATTGTTGATATTTATATTGTTATTTACTTTTCCTTTTTCTTGTGAAAAATCTATTTTTCCAAAAATATGTGAACAATATACAAAGCAAAACAGGAAGCTATTCAAAATTGTTTTATTCAAGCCTGTTTATCTGAAAGAATCAAGCAACGGAAAACAAAACTGAAAATGTACTAGGCATTTAATCCTCAAAACATGTTTAATATAAAACAATGAAAAATACTATTTTGCATTGATGACTTAAGTAAAATTATTCTAAACTATTATAGAAACCTGGGAAGGCGTTGTTCCAGCTCTCTATCCCATAAAAATAGTGGATATTGATTGAGATGTGATTTTTGACAAAGACGACTTAAATGAAATATGACTCTTAGTCTTATATGAATCTCACTGGCACATTTCACTCTTTTCGATTGGTTTTTAAATTTTTTGGCTGTTCCTGTGGGAGTTTTTCGAATTTTCTTTTTTAATAAACCTTTCTCATGAATCACTTCATCCATTAGTGAAAACCGTATGAATATCTGTTCGGAAGTTTTTGAGTTTATCGCATTCAGACACACGCGATATAATATGTCTTTAAATCTGTTACAAACATTACAATATATTAATATGCTTATAGTATCATTCACATAAAACATAAAGATTGCAATTAAAACAACAACAAAATGTAGAAGCGTAGTAAAGAGATACACATACAAAAATAAAATAAAATAAAATAAAATAAAATGAAAGGATGGAAAGTTATTTTCGTGGCAACTCCGATAATGGCATTGAAGCGCATTAAATTTCACCTAAACAGCTGTAATTTGTCATGAGCAAAATGCTTGAGGCATACAAAAATAACAACATGCTACAAGTGAATATGAATGTAAAGAAAACCACGAAAATGTATCTTAAACAAATATGAAATGACAACAACGAAGACGCCGACGAAGATGTAAAGGAAAAAAAAAATAAAATCTTCTTCCTACGCGTTACATTTTGTTATTGCAAAAATTGTTGCATGTAAATCAACGAACCAAGGAACCAACCATGTGCAACATTGTACAATGCTACATTGGGCTATGGTAAGGTAAGGTAAGGTAAGGTAAAGTAAAGTAAGGTAAAGGAATAGTGAAGAAGCAAAGTATTGAAGTTGTAGTATTACAGTAAAAAGCATAAGAACGATGCCATCCATCTTCATGAACGCATGCACAAGTCAAAATAATCATTGCAACTGCCAAATGTTGGAAATATGAACAAACAAATAACCAGCAAAAGCAACCTGTGAGGAGTTTATTCATGTGAGTAAATTTATATGTGGAACATACGCTCATTAAGCTGACAACGCATCGCAAAAGCATCGTTCACTTTTGAGTTATGCAGACTCAGTCTCAGACTTCAACTTACCCATACATACGTGTATGTACATATGTCTGTAGTTATATTGAAGATGCACGCACGTACTAGATGCTTTCAACAATAAGAAATACATATCTGCACGCCACCAGCATAAACAACATATAGAGTTCTAAAACTAAATGTTGTTCCCAGATCCCTGAAACTCTTTCTTAATTTTAATGTTTTCTGTTTACTGTTTTTCTTTTTTTTTTTTTTTTTGTACTTTTGAAACCAAAATTACCCAAAGTTACTCAAGTTATTAAATTCAACTTGACTTTGATCCATGTTCCTATACCTTTATCTTTGTCCCTGATTGTGGTGCCAGTGGATATAAATGTAAGATATTCGAGACTTAAGATGGTCAATTTTAGTTTTACTTGTATTACTTTTAACTGAAAAACAAAAATACTATATATGAACCACAAATAATATTCTAAGTAATTCTTATAACAGTTATAAGTAAAAAAAAGAAAGAAACAAAGCACTTTACACTTCAAGGAAAACCAAACCATGAACCAAACGAACAAACCATTAATGTTAACCAAAAGCTTGAACTAATGCCTTTGTCACGATTTAGACAAGATTTTAGACTAAAGCAATCAATAATACTACATAAAATAAAGACAGAATATTAACTTTGGTTCACCGATACTTACATGCCTTTCACAACTCAATTTATCTAGTATTATATGTATTGTAGTGACTATTCATTTTTATATTGATTTGAAGTGCATTTTGTATAGGAGCTACCACTTTCAATAATCAGTAGACATTAAAACAGATCAATACCAAATTTCAATTCGATAAATCAACAACTGAGATAGATAGATAGATAGACAGATGGACGATTCTCATCATTACTATTATATATGCACTTTTTGGGATTTGCATTGCATGGTTGAATGAGTTACAAATAGCAAGCCAAAGTGTTAATACCTGTTTGCATTAGTGTGAAAGGTATTTGGTCAAAATGAAAGCTAAAAATGAAACTTTTAACCGAAACCAAACAAATGAATATCAAAGCGAATCATTTGCGTAGTGTTGTGGCAACAGGCAAAATGACTAACAAACAATCAGACAGAAAGACAGATAGACAGACAGACAGACAATAGACACCAAATAGTAGACATAACGCCTACATGTATCTCAATATGAGGTCAAAATTATTGTATATAATTTTTAACAACATAAAACAACCATAACATGGCATAACACAATAAAACATGGTAACACTGTCATAATGCTTACCCATTTCGCCCACCAAAGCCGCTCTGACACTTCCCTCAAAATGATTCGTTCATGTCAAGTTATAGACGAATATGTTATGCTTACCATAATCATTGACCAACCATCCAACCACTCGTCAAACACGTCGAACTCTTTGAACTTCTATAGCTCGCACATGCTTTTGTTATTTTGACTTAGTAGTAACATGAGATACTTGTTCGTGTTTAATAAATTTTCTTGTTTACTCAATACACTTTGCACCTTCACGTATTTACTACTATGATAAATTTACCAAATTTCAAGTTGATCCAAATTTTACTCTAAACATATAAACATTGCACTATATTAAATATATTTTTGTACTCTACACAATTTTGTTAAGTAAGTAGTTGCCAAGGGTTGTTTGATAAGACATTCTTTATGCAATACATATTATAAAATAAAGTGCCCCGCCGCGTCTGTCTGTTTGTTCGATCACAATAATTTCAAGAACTACAGAATAGAATTTTATAAGGTTTTTACCAATGGTCAGAATGATTCATGAGGAAGTTTTTCGGAAAAAGAGATAATTTAAAATATAAAGGAACAGACGAAAAGAACTAATCAAAACAAAAATATGAATATGTGTAATTAGGATGCATATAAAGCTTAGAGAATTATTTTAAAATCAATGAAGTCATCTTTGTCAAACATGGGAAGAAGTAGCAGGACAATATCTGCCCGGTTGTCTAGTATAAAATATATAAAAAAAAAAAAAAAATAAATAAATAAAATTCATAAATACTCAAAGTACTTACTTAGTAATTGCAATGGTTTTAACTATTTCAGATGATTTTTTCATAGATTATACACAAAATAATGGTAAAGATTCCATTCATAGAAGATTTAAAAACCTAACACGAATTGTCCAGGATCGGTTTAATAAAAGGAAATATACGATGATGACCTATTTAAGAATGATAATAAAACAATTTCAGCACATCACACTATACACTATCAGCTACACTGCTTTCTACTTTCTACGACAATATCGATACTTTGGTCTTGTGTTTACCACAATTGTCTGCTTTGATTTTCGAGGATGATGAAAATGATCTTCATATTTCAGCCAATTTTTGCAAAACCTTAATGAATTATACCCCAAAACCTTTGTTATAACTTGCCTTGTCTATTGGTGACAATCGTATAAAAATCCATTCGGTAGTTTTTGAGTTTATCAAGTTAAGGAAGTTAAAATAATGATAATTTTTATATTATAATAAGCATTATCTATTGGTCTCTGTAGAGATTGATGCCACTTGAATAAGCTGAGTATTGCCTAAGATTTTAATTGCAAATTGTACAAAGAATGTGATGAAATTAAACCTATTTGAAAAAGTAGTGATTTAGTTAGTTAAGCCTAGTTACCAACCTAAATGGACTTCCGAACTCCTACACTTTCATAAGAAAAGGATTCGGATGATAATTGGAGTCTTAACAGGGCACTGCACAATTGGGTTGATGGAACAAAGGATGCTTGTTCCAAACCAAGACTTCTGTCGTAGTTGTAAAAATGAAGAAGAATCAGAGAGTATTCAACATCTGCTATGTAACTGTCTGCTCTTCTTAAAAGACGTACCCGTATTCTCGGGAAATCGTTCTTAGATGAATTGGGCAGTTTGGCAAAGCTCTATTCGCGGAATCTTCAGGTTGATTTTAGAAGCTGAGGGAAATCTCTAAGACCAACTGCCAAAGTTTCACCCACATTTTTTAACCCAAAGTCCCAACCCTGCACTCCCATCCCCTTTTTTCCTTCCTCAACCTTCCATAATCAGACATCAAAATAAGCCATAGGTGAACTCGCGTGTAGTGCGAGTATATTAAAAGTACAATTAAACTCAAGAAAGTTCATCTTTCCACAAATATGATATATTTTTTTGTAGATGAAAATCAAATGCAAAAACCTTCTTCGTTAAATTAATTTAGAGTTTCTCATTCAACAAATTTATTCCATTTCAATAACGAACATCTCTCGTTTGTCTATAGTTAGAAATGTGTAATGATTGTTAAAATTTCCGCCTTCGTAATCGCCCTATTTCTTTCATCTATTCAACCATCTATCTACAATACGATATATTTTTTTTTCCAGCAGGGCGCAAATGTGTTAAATGGTTAACGGTAATCATATCAAGTTAAATATGGAGGAGTTAAAGAATCGAATCCAAATTCAAGAGTCATGCTAAATGAATGCAAGCGTCGAAGCATCAATTTAGCTACCACAACAGAGCAAATGATCACTTATATTACATAAAGTTACTTTAGAAAAAGTATAGCAATGCATCAATGGACCATGGACAGACCCATCACACCAAGATAATAGAATATAGGCAGGTAGACAAGCAATCAGAGTGCCGCCTTTTATTTTCATACTGGTAGAGGAGGAAATGAAAACAATTCGAATACGAGAAAATACATAACTGTTGGGAAAATCATTAGATGAACGCTAATTGGTCGCTGACTGCTTGACTGCTGGACTGCTGGACTGCTGTTTACTGATCATTAATGGAACATGATTTTTAGTGATGATGATGATAATAATAACAATATTGTTGTTGGTATTGAAAATATTTAACATGACCAGAATTTGTAAACTAGAAATTTAAATTGAAAATAATTAAAAAAAAAAAACAAAAAAAAAACAATTTAATTCAGTGTAAATATTTTCTGATATTAAAGATTTATTATAATTTATTTTATTCTACAACACATTGAATAAGAGAATTATGTATGTACATACATAGTTTATATTTATATTGTTAGCAGCTGTAGAACAAAGTTGTAATGTTGCTTAATTGGAATTGTAATTGGCGAATGGAAATGGAAATGGATAAAGGAAAAGATACTGAGCCAAACCAAACAAAAGATATAAACCAACCATGCAAACGTATTTAATATGTTTATTGTATCAAATAATTAAGTGTAACTCGTTTGTCACGCATCAATTGCAAGCACACATAGATACATACATACATACTTACATACTTAAAATGTATCTGTATAGCGTACTACTATTTTTGTATGTATCTGCGTAACACAGTTGCAACAAAATAAAATGATAACAATTGGAGAAAAAGTTGAAGCAACACAATAATGAACAAACAATCAGAATGTGGTGTGAGAATGCAGCTCTATCAAATATAAATAAATGCAGTCAATTAAAAGTTTTGCGCCACACACACACACACACACACACACATACTGAGAGAGTGTTGCACACAGATACATTAGCTTTGATTGATTGACATCAATCAATTAAAGATAAAAGAACATTAACAAGGAAAAGCATTTTCATTCATTTACGCGAACAAATAACACTACACTCATATATTTGTTTGCATGTATTGTACATATGTAGATACAAAGATACGTACATAATCATATGTATGCACATAAGTAGATACAAAGATACAAAGATACAAATCTACTATTTATAAGAGCGTATTATATGGTTAAGTCTAAAGTTGCATTGTACTGCTTATATTATTTATTATTATTGTTGTGTGTACGTGTGTGTTTACAATAAAATTGGAAAAACTTCCGACAGTAGAATGGCAAATCATTATTAAAAGAAGACTGAAAGGAGAAGGATGAAATTGGCAAGTTGAAGGCAAGAGAATGAAGAAAGTATACAAAAAATATTGTTCTCGTATTATTAACTCCTTCGCATAATGGAATTGTTATCAACATTACAAAAATAAAAAAAAAAAAAAAAAACAATAAGAAAAACAGAAACTGAAACAGATACAAATACAAATACAAATATAAATACAAAAAAAAAATATACAAAACAAAATCAGAAAACAGAAAACAGAAAATGATAATGGTGTGTTGACCAAGTTGAAAGAACAAACACAAACGTGTGCAATAAAAAGCAACTCAAATGCACTTTGTCAATGTCATTTCGCACAATAAATCTACGAAAAGATATCAGAAAGCGTCAGACATGCGACGAAGCGAAGCGCCTGCCGAGTGAAAAAGTGCAAAAATTTACAAAAATACAACTACAAACAAAAAATATTGTATAAAAATAATAAAAACAAATGCCAAAAAATATGAAGATAAAAATAATAATAAAAAAAAATCATATACTCGTACTACAGCAAACCACAATTGAGAATTCAATTGGATTATAACGCATTCACAAATCCACTACACTACACTACACTACACTACACTACACTACACTACACTACACTACACTACACTACACTAGACTAGACTAGACTAGACTAGACTATATGTTTATTCATAAGCATAATCTTATCTTCTAATATATTAAAATTATTGTTTTGTTTGTTCGTATGTTATGCGCTGCCATATCGGTTAACTGATTGCATTGAAATTTTGTGAATATTTATAGTTGATTACTGGCTTGAATATATGATAGGTTTGGTGACGATATGTATCTCTGTTTCTCAGATATGGGATAATCAAAAAACCCTAAAAGCATACTACAAACATTTAGCAAAAATTCGGTTGGATGCAACCCATTTGAAACCTCGAGTGTTCTATTATGATAAATAGGAAATTAGAGATTACAAAAATTTTGTAATATTGAAAAAACTATAATTATCTGATGATCTCAATGGGTTGATCTAAGAGAAAAGAATCCTAAAGATACAGTTAATAAAAAAAGAAAATAAGAATATAGTAACTAAATTAGGTTTAATTGGGTTCCACAGGTTGCTCACCAAAGTCCCGCATAGGGGTCCCTAGACCCATCAGTTTAATGTATGTACAAAAAAATATAAGAAAATATAATATTTATTTATCTATATAATACAACTACAAGTTAACAAAAGTTCTTAAGTAACCATGGCTGTCAGCGCCTTCAGCTAAAGAAAATATAATAAATATAGTAGGGTGCAGCCATTTATCGACACTTTTAAAATTCAATTTCTTCACAACAAATTGGAATATTGCAATAAATTGTTGATTGTTTAGAAAATATAAATCTATTCTATTGCAAAAATGTATGTACGTATATGTATTATATATGTTAATTATATGACGCAACCTTCATGTAGTAATTTAATTAAACAAAAATAGCGTATCCAACCCATTTTTGCATGTGTTGTATCCTTTCTAAGCATCACTATATTCTTTCTGTTATAGTTTGAGTATCAATAAAGAACACAGTTTGAGTAAAATGATATTTTAGATAATTTTTTGTAGTATAATTTTAGGGTTTCTGGAGTCGGGGACATATATCAGGACCAAAACTATTCCTATGTTCAAGCCGAGAACCAACCATACACATTCACAAAATTTCAATGCAAATCCGATGAACGTTATGGCAACGCATAACATACGAACAAACAAAACATTTATTTTTATATTTTAGATTTCAATTATTCTTCCAAATAATTTAAGCGACAAATTTAAAATCATTATAACTATTGCACTTCAATGCTTTATGATTGAGTAGTCATCATCATCATCATCATCATCTCTCAGACATCAACATTAGAGACTTTTGAAATCCCTGCATCTTAGATAGAACTGATATTACAGAGGTTTATTGCTTCAACACAACTCATAGAAATCGAAACATATTATCCATGATATTCGAGCAAAAGTTGAAATCTTTAAAATTTAAAATTCTTAAATTATTCAATATCCAAAATTTCTGTTAAGTAAGCATTCTGATTCTGACCACTCAAATGACTGATTACTAAACCAACAAGGACAGAAAGTTATAAATTTCATTAATTATATTGACGATACAAAAATCATTCTGCGTTTTAGTTTCTTTATTGCAACAACAGTTATGACAAATATTAGAGTAACTAATAAAAATTTACATTTAAAATTAAAATCAAATAAATATAAATCTTTTTAAAATGATTCAGTTTTCGTTCCTATTCCAAAATAAGCCAATAATTATTAAGAGATTATAGTACTTGCAATCCTAGGATGATAAAAATTTATTGAACCATTCTAGGCATATCTCAATTGACAACAAATCACAAATGCAATATAGACATTAAGACACGCGACATAAGAATGTGTTCGATCAGCGATTCTTAAACTGTAGTTGACGGACAAATGGACATTCGTATTACCATTAATAGAGAATTGCGATTTTATTAACGAATGCTTGTGACATCCCGAATTTTTTAACAGTTTTCCAATATTTATTGTACTCGTACAATAGAATAAGGAATATAAATATGGAACATGACCAAAATCGAAGGACAAAGGTAACCAGTAGTGGACAGTGCTGCATGGCAACACTGTTCACTATAGAGATGATGTCACAACTTACGATGGGAAGTCAGTCGCGCTCGTGTGTGCTTAGAAGAAATGAGTATTTGAGTTATGTATCTGTATTGTTGTTTATAATGAATTAATCAAAGAAACTAAAAACTAAAAAAAAAAAAAAATGAATAAAATAAGTGAATAAAATAAGTGTATAAAGATTTTTAAAATCTACATATATTTTTCTTGAGAAGTTTGGGCTAGTAAATTAAAATAGGTTTACCATGAGAATATTGAGCCAGAAATTAAGCTTCAAGTACTGCATAAATGTCCAAAAGTTGTGCAGATTTTGGATCTACAAAATGTATATTATTCAAAAGGCGTTCCGTGGACTATATAAGTTTAAGAATCTCTGGGTCAGACAAGATATATCGGTTGGTTGATTGTTAAGTTGAACCGACCGAACTACCAAGAGCACAAAACATGACCAGACAAAGACTTGGTCTTGGAAAGAGTGAACATACATATACAGACATATAGTCGTATGTAGATAAAGATACAATAAACCAAGCCAAGCCAAGCCAAATCAGCGCAGTCAAACCAAAAAAAAAAAAAAAAAAAACCCAAAAAAAAAGAAAAACAAACTTGCATATGTCCAGACAAACAAACAAACAAACAACAAAAAGAAAGAACATTGTTTTGTAGTACTACTACATACTAAGTACTACGAGATGTGAACTGAACAATGCCAATACTATAGTTTATATTTTTGTTATATTCCGTTTAGACTTTTTTTGGTTTATTTTTGTTATTTTTGCGCGTGTCAAATGGAAAACGAAATTGAAATGTTTCATTATCTTTGTTCAGAGTGTGTGTTGTCACTCGTACTCATATAGTACAAAAATACAATAGAAAAACAACACAACAAAATAAACACATCAACTACATACATACGAGTAGAGAGTAGAGATATAGTATATTATATTTCCTGCTTGCTTTGTTACTACTACTACTACTATATACTTAATAAAAACAAACAAACAATGCAAAAAAGATACATGCAACGAGAACCAAGTTAAACTGACAAACAACTTAATGAAGAACAAGTAGAGTAGCAGAAGAAATATTTTGAATAAATATTTTTTAAAAAAATATCCATACAAACAGAAACTATTATTAGGAAACTTTGACTTTGACTTTAACTTTAAAAATACTTGCTTTTCGCACTGAAAAGTTCAAAATATCTATTGATTAAATTAAGAATTAACAGCAGAATCTCATTAGTATGAAATATATTACCATTTTAATCATATGTTTTGTTATACTTTGGAAATTGGAGTAAACACCACAAAGTGTCTCTCAATATATTTAACTATTTTAAAAAATAACAAATTCTTTAGTTATTAGAATGTACAGAAGACTATGCTCTTCTTTAGGTTGTCCACAAATCATTTAGAGAAAGTGAACTATTATATTATAAATAAATAAGGAAAGCCATCGACTTCCTTAATCAAAAATGACAACCTCTTTTATTCAATACAATTTATAATAAATGACTTAGGTTAGGTTAAACGCAAGTTCACTCGAAGTTACCTAGAAGCCTTGCGGCCCATTGATATACCTGACTTTGAAAGGAAGTGAACATGGTCAGGGGAAATGAAAGGGAATGGAATGGAATAGGAGAGAGCGTTGAATAATCCGTAAACAGAGCCAGGTTCCCGGGTGGCAATTTTTCCAAACTGCCCAAACCATCAAAGAACGGTTTCCCGAGAAGACCGATACATATTCCAAGAAAATAGGGCAGTCACATACGAGATATTGAATACTCTTTGATTATTCTTTAACTTAACAGCTTCGACAGAAAACTTGAAAAGATAACGTGCATCCTTTGTGCCAGCAGCCCAATTGTGTAATGTCCCATTAAGACTCCCCTCATCATCCGAATCCTTTTCTTTTGAAGTTGTAGGAGCTCGGAAGTTCGTTTCGGTTGGTAGCAGGACCAGAACATTCTAGTGACAGTATAACCATGCTCATACACCCATCTCATGTCTGCTCGCTCCTTGGTTTTCACTTCCAATATTGAGAGGACGTCTTGTATAGGTCTGTGAATATTACCTACTGCTCGAGAGCTCATCTCTTTGCCTTTAAAACCAGATTAATCAGTAACCCAGATTAGCGTAATTCAGTGCTGCCGAGCTTGGTTAAGAGCCGCCACCGTGCTAATGATAGTTTTGCTCTTAGTGCTTGTCTATCAACATAAATCGATATGCTTTTTGGGGTCTCCCACAACTTTACTACTTGCCAGACTGCATAGATCTCTGCCTGTTCCACTAGTCTGGTAGACGATACGATAGTTGAGATGTTTGCTCCTTTAAAAAGATGCCAGTTGCCGAGTAGATTGAAAGCTTTTCATGCCTGATGACGTTACGTAGGATGGTGCTGTGGCCTGAAACACAGGTTTTAAGAATATACAGTTCCCGAATTCTGACTGCGCTTCTTATAGATGTCCACTTGAGATAAGTACCCACCGGTGCTAGATTAAGAATAACAACTAGCGCTGATTGGGTGGTAGATCGTAACGATCCAGTTATACCCAAGCAGGCTTCTATTTGCACCTTATGACTTAAATCGTGTTATCTTACTCACCAAACAACAAAGAATTTGATTTATATAGAAACTTTAAGTAAATTATTCAAGAATATTGTATTAAATGATTCCGGAGCATTTTTAATTTATTTATTAATATGTTTTTTTTTTTTGTTTTTGTTTTTTTGTTTTGCTTGTTTATAGATTTTATCCCTAGAGAGAGGATAGTAGTCTACCAAGTGCTTTGCTTCCAGTCAAAGGTAGTCTTAAATCTTAAGAAATTGATCAATATAAAATAACCCTTAGCATTTAGTTTAAAGTAAAATTCGAATTCATAAAGTTTTTCTGCCACCTTACTACGCCATTAGAGTTTATACTACGAGTATTTTGTTTATAATCTAATTTTGAGTTGGTGATAATTTTGTAATTTTGTATATTGGCATTTCTTCATTATTGAAGATAATTCGTTTGCATTTCACCATTGACTTGAACGATTTCTGTTGTTTGTCGTTCATTTGAGTTTTTAATCTCATCCTGTTTAAGTCATTTCACATTTCTACTCTTATTAATACGAGTATTTAAAAAATAATTACTGTCGGTAATATTATTGTCGATTAATTCGATTGAGAGTATTAATTCTGAATCGATGTAGTAAGTATATCAGTGCTTACGTATTTGGTATACCAAAGTTGCTGATGAAAATGATGATGCTTTTGATGTTGATGTTGATGTTGATGTTGCAGCATTTGGAAAAGTTTTAAATGAATGTGAAGCCCAACTTGTTTCCCATTGTTGACACAGGTGCTGCTTTGATAGGATTATCCATCAATGTTGGGGGAACATTTATTTTTGTTGAAAAGTTGAGGGTTATGCGTACAGTGTACACATATGAGGTTCTTTTACATGGTGTTGAAAGACTATGTAATGCTATTACATTAACAATTCCGTTTATTGAGGGTGTCTGTGACAACCTCAATTTGTATGCTTGATGAGTCTTAAGATATTGGAATTGTTCTGTTCTATATTTCTCAGCTTATTCCACGCCAAATATAATAGTTTTAGTACATTACTTTATTGTATTGCAGCTGAGAGTATTTCTGTTGTTTACAAAACTGCGTGACTACTGAACGAGTGAAGAGCTTTGTGTGTCATCGTTACTAGCACACACACCAAATCGTCCGTTTCTACACTCTGCTGCTCGCTGCTTACAAACTAGTCCAGTGAAAACCAGCCTTAACCGATTAATATGAGGGGAATCCTTTTCTTTCTGAATCTTATTCCAAGCGAATAAGGTGAGGACTCTTATCTATAATAACCAGGGCTATTCAAATACACGGTAGCGCATGATGAATGCAGCCTCTTTGTAAATGTGCATACACACGAGTGCATCATTTATTTGTTCTGTTTTTTTTTTTTTTTTTTTTTTTTTTGTAGTGAGAAACAAATGACAAAGAAATGATTTCAATGGCATTTGTTTCTGTTTGTTTTTGTCAAGTTTCCTTGCAAAGCAATATCCACTCCTTTGCGCAAAATGATCGTACAAAAAAAAAAAAAACAAATTTTATTTTAAATTTAATTAAATCTGTACTATCACCGCTAGAAAAAACCAATTTTGTATTTTGTAGGAAATCCTGCCTTCATACGGACATCCTTCCAACACTTCAAACAATGAAAATATTGGCAGAGTCAAAAAAAAAGTTGTCATTTTTCTTATGAATTGTAGCACATTTCTCACAACTCATTACATTTCCATTTCCAATTTCAATAATTATAATTATGTAATCTATATTCTGTATTCTGTATAGACCCAAATAGATATTAATATTTACAAATACATATTACCATACATTTTAATGTTGGAGGGTAGCATAAAGTCACAAATTAATTACTTTATAGAAATCATTCAAATATCAACAATTTGCTTTAAATTATTTCAGTTGGAGTCAAAGTTTTTTGGGTTGACACAACTTCTAAAATCAATTTCATACTACAAATTTAAGATTTCTCTTTGTTTTCTTCTCTAATTTAGTTTTCAGGGACCGTAACGGATATAAGTTATAATGCAAAAAATTGTTTCTTAAGAATTATTATTTCTGAGTTTTTGTTCAGAAAATAGAACTTATTTGTGAGTTTTAATTTTTACTCAGAAAATTATTGTTAATGTGTATGGTTGGTTGCAACCTAAAGTATAGCATTGTTTTGGACCCGATATGTGGCTCTGTTGTCGAGAAATTGGTGGATCAAACTCTACACATAATGCTTAGAAAGATTTTTTACAGACGGACAAAAAAAAAAATATAATTGTTGTCCGTTTGTATGTTTTTTATACGCAGCCATGCCGTTCATCTGATTGCAATGAAATTATTGTTAATGTGTATGGTTGGTTGCAACCTAAAGTATAGCATTATCTTGGACCCGATATATAGCTCTGTTGTCGAGAAATTGGTGGATAAAATTCTACACATAAACCTTAGAAAGATTTTTTACAAATGTTTGTATGTTTGTTAAGCGCAGCCATGCCATTCATCTGATTGCAATGAAATTATTGTTAATGTGTATGGTTGGTTGCAACCTAAAGTATAGCATTATTTTGGACCCGATATGTGGCTCTGTTGTCGAGAAATTGGTGGATCAAACTCTACACATAATGCTTAGAAAGATTTTTTACAGACGGACAAAAAAAAAAATATAATTGTTGTCCGTTTGTATGTTTTTTATACGCAGCCATGCCGTTCATCTGATTGCAATGAAATTATTGTTAATGTGTATGGTTGGTTGCAACCCAAAGTATAGCATTATTTTGGACCCGATATATAGCTCTGTTGTCGAGAAATTGGTGGATAAAATTCTACACATAAACCTTAGAAAGATTTTTTACAAATGTTTGTATGTTTGTTATGCGCAGTCATGCCGTTCATCTGATTGCAATGAAATTATTGTTAATGTGTATGGTTGGTTGCAACCCAAAGTATAGCATTATTTTGGACCCGATATGTGGCTCTGTTGTCGAGAAATTGGTGGATCAAACTCTACTCATAAACCTTAGAAAGATTTTTTACAGACGGACAAAAAAAAAATATAATTGTTGTCCGTTTGTATGTTTGTTATTTTAGAAAATTTGCGGATCAAGCGGCCAAAAGAGCAACCACATCACCGACCCTTTCAACAATCAATCTAAACCGGACAGATATAAACAGACATATAAAGCGTATTTTCTCCAATAACTATAGGAATCATATACAAAATACTTCCAATTGGTACAAATCTATTGCCTGCAATAATAATAAAAATTTCATTGAACATTACCTTAAAAAAATGGATTCAAACAAATTCCCGCGAAAAGAACACATTAAAATAGTAAGACTACGTCTTGGGCATACAAGACTAACCCACGAATATCGCTTTCACCGAGACACAACTGACCAATGCCAAACACTATAACCTAAATGAATGCCCTTCATTTCACAACGTACGCACCCGCATCACCAACCATGACCTCACCTTATTCCTTTCCGATCCCTCCCCAAAAAATATCTCAAAAATACTCAACTTCCTAAAAACAACACACATAACCAACCTCTTGTAAATCCATAAACTACATAACTTGTTATCATAATTTAATCATGTAAATACTATTTTATATATTTAGCATAATTCTACTTTAAAAAATAATTAAGACACTAGGCTAAGGAAAAATATCTCAAAAAATCTAAATCAGCCGAAAACCCCAGTAGCTATGGCTGTCCCACACTGTAGCTTAAGTTAAAGACTTTAAGCCTACAGTATATTAAATAAATAAATAAATAAAACTCAAGAATAATTTTTCAGAAACATATTTTTGCTATATAACTTATAACCGTTAAGGTTCCTGCACTTTTCCAATTTTTTTTTTTCCAAATTTTTTAAACCGTCTAGAAAGTAAGTAAGTCACTGGGGGCGAAATCTGGTGAAAACGGTGAATGTTTAATTCCAAGATTATTCCAAGATTATTCCATCAATACTGAATGTGCAAACGAAGATATTGTGTCTTGACCCTCCTATTATTGTTTGCTCTTTTCCTAAGTAATCGGTGTAGATGATTCCTCGTGCATCTCAAAACAACGTGACCTCCATGTCACATTTCTCATTAACTGTAATTTTTTTAGTTTTAAAATTGAGCAATAATCATTATTTGCGGTCCCTGGTATTTTTGGTTTCAGTAATCACAATATTTTAGAAAGATTGAGGATAGGCTAACGTTTCCTAGTTTGACATTTACTGACTCTAAAACTTGTATATTTATATAGCGGTCTAAGTGTGAAACCCGCCTCATAAATATCACTAAATATTGTTGATTGTTCTTAGTTCAACCTTACCGGATTGGGTCGCTCTTAGGATTACAATACTTATGTAGCTTTTTTATCATTTCAATAAGACAATAACCAAGAAAGAGACACAACTGACATGGGCATATGTAAAAATAGTTAAAAACTAGATGATAAAGTTTTTATATTACACTACCGTACACGACTCTGCTTCGCACGCGTTTCCTTTCCTTTCTTAGCATCACTATATTCTCTCTGTGAGAACACTTTGAGTAACAAGAAATAACGCAGTATCAGAGTATCAGAAAATTAAAGTGTAATTTTAGTTAATTTCTTGTAGTATACTTTTAGGGATTGTGGTTATTTGAATATCCTTGATCTCGGGAACGGGGGCACATATCGAAACCAAAACTATCCTATGTTCAGGCCGGGATCCAACCATACACACTCACAAAATATCAATGTAATCAGATAAACGGTATGGCAGTGCATAACATACGAACAATATAAAATACTAATTTTTATATATAAGATTTAGAGAAAGAGGCACTTATTAATTTATTAAAATCCTAGTAGGTTTTCTACAATAATGTACTAACATTTAAGGGCGTTTAGCTTTGTGTTAATCTTTCCTTTTAGCCTGAAAAATATCTTTAAGCAAATTTGAAAATACCAAATACATACTCGTACATATTATAAGTATAATCAATAGTATTATATTTTCTAAAAACTTAATCTAGGAATGTCATATGTAATACTTAGAATTAGAATAAATTAAAAGTTCAACAAAACGGTTTGAAGATTTAATGATGACATATAAGCAAAAAAGAAAAATCATCTCAAATCGTCGTTTAAATCTTTAAGATTATATTAAGCTACTGTGATCTAAGAAATCTAGAGATCTGTCTATCGATCGATCGATCGAGTATTTCTAAAAGAAGAGAAAAAATAACACAAACACGTCGCCATTAACATTAAAAACAAATTTAATAAAAATTATGTAAAAAATACTAGCACAAGAAATAAAATCAAATGAAGACTAGTCGAGTCGAGTCGAGTCGTGTCGTGTCGAGTCGAGTCAGTTGAGCTTTAAACACATAAATAAACTAAATGATGAGCATCATTAACTCGAACTTGATTTCGGTTTGGTTACATGGAAACATGGACTTAAAAATGGAATCAACTTAAAAAAACATAAATATTTCAACAGCACACAGGAGCAACATCTTGAGGAACACCCAACGATGAGCGCTTAGGTGCGATTGATCGGCGTGTTATTTTAAACAATTTATATTCATTTTCTCGACAGAAAAACCGAAAATAATTTCTTCTTTGTTAACGAAAACCAATTAATAAAGATTAATTTAAAACACAGTCACTAAGCCACTCACTCAACTCAACTCAACTCAACTCAATTCAGTTCCACTCAATTTAAGGCTGAGATCCGAGAATCTCTTGTGATATACACTTAGTATATAATAGTAAGCTACTGTGCAACATACTTACTACGTACTATGTATTGTCAATAATCATATGAGAATAAAAAACAAAAAGAAAAACCCATTGAGATTTTTATCAAATGCTACTTAGGCTAGGATAGTGGCGACGCGTTCCAGCTGGAACATGATCGTAATCAAGATGATCATCATCATCATCATCAATATGTTGTGGTGTTGGTTGAACATCGGTTGCTCAAATTAATAGTTGACCTTAATTCAAAACAATCAATAACTGCTCCAAAAGATTTCTATCTCGACACATAAAAAATGTACGATTATTTTATCTTTGGAACTGTTTTGTTGTGACTTCTTTGCTTTGTGTTGTTTTGTATAGTTTTGGGGGGTTATTTTTTTTTTTTTTTTGTTTTCATTTCTTTAATTTTTATTATTTCTTTAGATTTGATCAAAAAAAAAAACAATGCATTTGAATGAAACAAAGGTCATAAGCCAAATTCATCATTCCTTGAGAATACAACGCAATAGAATAGAATAGAAGACAATAGAATATAAAACAGGTAGCAATCTGAATGAATAAGTATAAAAGAAAAGAACTATAACACGAATACATACATGGTATATAATAGTATATAGTATAGTAGTAAGTATTATGGTAGAAATAGAAAAGAATATATGTATGTATTTGAATAAGCAGAGAAATTATCTCACACAATTCGGCAGAATAAGCGACCTTCGGCGCCCGGGGTGCAATGTTATAATAACAATGGGTCATTTTTCAAAATGGATAAATTTAAGCCTTGCCACATATGTACGAGTATGTAGTATGTATTTATTTATGCATATATATATTTACATATGTAGTTGTTTTATCGTATTAAAGAATAAATAAATATTGCAAACAAACAATAAAAATTATTATTAATTAATTTGTCTTCCTTAGTAAGTAAGTAAGTAAGTAAGTACAACAACTTTGGGTTTCTGGCTCTTGCTCTCTTTTATCCATTTTAATTGTAAGCATATACACATTATATGTCATACTATTTTGGATGATGACGACAATGTAGGTTGGTTGGTTGGTTGGTTGGTTGGTTAGTTGGATGCCATGAAAGGATTAAGGAATGAAAAATAATACAATAACTATGTGATTAATCTTCATATACACAGGGTATAATACTTACAATAACATTGAAGGCGGCAGTCAACGCCATATGAGACTTCGTTGTGGTTGCTCTCTTTCATTCAGTTGGTGGCCGTGGGTTTAATCATTAAAACCTGATGTATCAAAGTGAACAAAAGTGTGTGTGTGTGTGTGTGTGTGTGTGAGAGAGAGAGAGATTAAGTATGAAATTAATTATGTTAAAGGGTTATAGGGTTTTCTCTAGTACTATGTGTCTATTTCACACATAACATTACCCACTTTCATAAAAAAATAAAAGGAATGTTGCCACTGTCACATTCATAAGTAACATTTATTTATCCAAAAGTTTTTTACGAAAATTTATTAGTACTATAAGAGATTCTAAAAGTTTCTTCTATTAAATTATACCAATTAGTCTAGAAATAATAGTTGTATGATCCTTTTTACAAATCATATTAATAAATCCTTATAAAGTTAGAGATGTAAATTTGAAACCATTTAACTTATCTTTTCATGTTGTTAGTGATTCAATGGCCAATTATTTACGAATCTTCACCAAAAATTTAGATTAAGACGAAAAACCAAAGGAAGAAAAATTCACTAAATAATTTAATTTGGTATGGATGAATGAACATCAATCGAAGAATTTTCAGCAAGATTTTGTCAGTTAAAAAAAATTATCGGAAATACATAAATTTATTGTGTATCCTGATGTGAATTCATTGGATAAATTTAACTTGTCTAAATTTGATTGGGTGGAAATTGAAGAAATTTAAATGCAGCTAAATGACTTCCAGTGTAAGTCAATATGAGTTCAGAAATTTAACGAATTAAGGAAAGAGTTAGAATTAAATGACATAGAAAGACCATCGGGCAATATGAGTAAAAATGCCAAAATTTTTAATGCTGGTTTTTGCTATCACCTTTCTTGAGAAATAAAAGACTTATTTCTAGGCAAATAGTGGACCCACCATATAAATGTGTGCCATCGTGAAACATAAGGAAGGTCCAGTGTTTTCAAAACAATAATCTAAAACAAATCACGGAAGCCCTATTGTTAAATAGCCATACACACCCAACATATGGATTAGAGATCTGCAAGTCTCCACTCAAAATGACCGGCACTCAAAGTAGTAATGAGTGACACTCAAAAACTCGTGTAAATGAAACAACAAATACTGAGTTATTTTGGTTTGAGAGAAAATTTATCAGTTGTGCGAGCATTCAACTAAAAAGTTTGAATTCGAATAAGTGAGTTATTCATAGAACAAAGCAAACATTCAAAATAATTTGAGTTAACCGGATAACTCAGTAACTCAAATAACTCAGATAATTCGGTATTGGGCAGCAGCAGAAAATCCTCATAAAATTAATAAACAAAAACAAAAATATTTTTTTCACTCCTTTCTCATTTTTTATTCAGAGTTCACGAGTTATTGTCACAATAAAATAGAGTTTCATACTATGTATGTTGTGCGCCGCAAAGCATCCATTCAATTCGTTTGGTTTTAGTTACTACAAATATGAGTACTCGGATGACCGGTTACTGATTTTTGACCTAAGTAACTCAAAAGCCGTTTTAAGTGCACTTATGCAGCTCTCTAATACCTACAGTACTTAAAAAAAATCACTTTAAACTGCTACTGTTACTATAAGAGGTTGCATAGATATTCATGATGCGACACGACGAAGACTATGAAGAGTCCACCCAAGCGTCTTTTTACAAAAAATATGGTGACGCACATTATTTTATTATTAATCTGAGTAAATAACGCTCATGTAATTATAACCCAAACAGAAGAATATTTTATCCTATTAATGTTGAAAGATTATTCCAATAAACAAAAAAGTAATAAACTCTTTTGACATGATTAGAATTGCTACCATGAGAGTCTACTAATATTAACCGATTTTTGAAATTAGTAGGTAAAATATTTTATGTATTTATATAATTTACAAAAATTATTCAACTTCCAATCAAAGCGAAATTAATTTAGAAGACAAACCTCAAGGTCAGTTGAGGTAAAATTACTCTACTCCAAAAAGAAAATTTATATTTTCCTTAACAAAAAAAAGTCACTTCAAATTTCTTAGGAAACTCACAAAAACAAAAAATAAGAAACCAACAGAAAATACACAGCATGCGTTTAACTAAATGACCGGAAACATAATATTACAAGTTGGGTCCCCAACTGATGAAGACGCCAACCGATAGTCACCCTAAACTTGAAAGCAAAAATAAGTATAAAAATAGAAAAAGAAAGAATGAAAATTAGGCAAAAAATGAAGAGCGACAGTAAAAATATGTCATGCATCAATTCAAATACGCGCAAAATTATTTTCTAAAAAAGCAAAAAGAAAACTCAGTTTTCCCACTTATCGGAAAACCAAAAAATTATAATAAATAATAAAAAGGAGAAAATACAAAATATGTATGTAAGTAAGTAAGTAGTAGTATTAGTAGTAGAAGGGGGAAAAACACAAATGAAATATTGTAATTTTTCACAAGTTGAAACATAATTTTTCACAACTACAATACGACAGATAGACAGACAGACAGACAGACAGACAGATTGAATGACTGACTGACTGAATAGCTAACTGACTTATTGTATTGTATATGGAAAGTTAAGACGAACCACCACCATTACCATCATCACCATCACTATCCAAAAATATTAACAAAGAACCATAACTACAAGTGACGACTCTGACAAGGACGATGGTAGTGGCAATGTGGATATGGCAGTGGTGACCACAGTGCGTCAAGCGTCAGTTTAGCTAAGTTTAAGTCAAGGTGGAGGCAACGGCACCAGAGGTAGTGGAATTATTTCCGGATGCGGTCGCTATATAAAATTTACATAACCCAAAATGTAGCAGCAGCAGCAGCAGCAATTACAAAGAAAGCAACGAAGTGAGCAAGAAATTATCCAAAGAGGGAACCATACACATAGAATAGCAAAGGAAGGAAGAGAAAAAAAAAAGAAATTATTAATTTGTTATTTTGTGTGAAACTGACATTTGCCGTTGTGACGCAAGCAAGCGAATAAGCGACTAAACGACATTCGCCTTTTAATAATATGACCAGGCAAACGAACGAGAGAACTCACTGACAAACAAATGAACAGACAGACGGACGCACGGGAGAACACAGGCCTGGAACGGACCTTTGATGAATGGACAGACAGACAAACAGGCAAGCAAGGAGGCAGAGAGGTAAACAGGCGAACAGTAAGACAGCCGGATGCGTTGTGAAGCGTCGCTTTATTTTCGCTCGAACCTGACTGAATGGGCGTTGCATGATGAATGATGGTTTTGGCTTGATTTCGGTGCTTCGTAACAGAAGTCATATCAAGAGTTGTTTGTTGGCCCCGAAAATACAACTACAAGCATTGGCTCGTTTTCTTAAGGGCACCTTGGATAAATTCCCATAGCAACGAACAAACTGAGGCCCCCAACACAATGAAATAATATAGTTCAACTTCTTGATTATAATTTGACTAGACTGGAATATTATTGCAATCCCGTTAGGTATACTTAAGAAAAGGATTCCCTTTCAACGTTTTCCAACAAGTTTTTAAAAATTCTCTTTGTCTTGGTTCTTTGTTGGTTTTAAAGAAGACATAGTATACTTGAAATAATTTTTAATTAGAATATAAACAGATAAAATATATTTAAGGCCCCTAGTTCGCCCTTATTTGTCAAAATGCGACACTGACTACAACTAACTAAAAGTAAGTAGGAAGCTCAAGGTAAGAGAAAAAAAGAACAAGTCTTCATTTGCTTGCTTTATTTAATTAATTCGAAGCGTAAAATTAACGGTGTTGCGATTTAAAATGTTTTAACAAAGTCAAAGAACATAGTAAGTAGCAGTACAACGTGCGTACCTCTGATGTACTCGAACTAACTCACCACATCACATCACATCACACCACACCACACCCCACTATTACCTGATGATGTTGAACCCTTAGGGCTGAATTTTACGCACCTACACGAAGCTCATACAACATACAACATACTCGTACTTTGACTTTGACTACGTGCAACCAATGTATATCAAGTTAAAAACATTAACTTAGTAAATCCAAATCAGTTTTAAAGACCAAATTGAAAGAACCCAAGTGAACCAAATCAAGTCAAGATAGCCAACAGCGTTTCTTTTTTTTTTTCTTATTATTTTTTCTTATTTTTTTTTTTTTTTTATTCTTGTATATAAGTTAAGTGAACATACTCGGTTGGTCATCTTAACTTGTTCACTTGGATGAAAACAACAAGACAAGAGAAATACAATTTACAATTTACTCCTCGTTCCATAAACGTACATATTCGTTATGTATGTATACATTTTCAAAGTCTCATTTATTTAAACGTCGCCGCCCCGAAAAATGAGCTGTGATAAATTGTTTCGCACGCAACAACAAGAAGAACAACAACAAAAATAATGAAAAAATTCATTATAAACATGTTGCACGGGTTCCACAGACTGCTCTTGTGTTTGCACGGGTTGATCATGGGTTGCAATATCAAGTGTTTAATATAAACACAAGTACATACTCGAATACTAAGAGAACAAGCCACACGCATGCATAATTCGTAATGGAATTCAAGATGAAGATAATGTTACTGACTCTCTTTTCGGAATAGTGGAATAGTATACTCGTATATCTGAAAAGAAGCCTTAATTATAACTAGAAATAAGTATATGTGACTATATATATATAAATGTTTAAAAACACCATTTGAATAGTAAATACTCGTACCTACACTATTTCATCAATATTCAAGCTAATAAGTATTATACTTTCAATGGTTATACAGAATTTGATTCCAATATAAATGTTTACAAAAATGGTAAGAGGTTTACTTGACTGCTGCTCGATATGGCAGAGCAGTCAAGATTTTTTAGAGCTATTGGAAATTCTTATAAATCTTATGGAACAACATTAAAATCATGGACCTAATTCCAACCCTAAGCATATTAAGCAGTTTTTAAAACTTCAACTTTGCCTCAATAAACTCAGCAATCAGAGATAGAGAACTTATTAATATAGATTATACTATTATTTTCGAAACAAAAAACTTTACTAAGGTCAACAAAATGCAGAAATTTACGGCTGTAGTCACTTTACTTCTTATACTAGGAGATTAAGGCATATTGTTTGGATATTCTTTATATAATTTTTAACATTTATTAATATTGGTTTATAGTACAATGATTTTTCGCAAACGTCTTATAAGAACCACACATTATGTGACCGAGTTGTACAAGTTCATGGAATGAAACACTGCTTATTGGTAGGGACAATGACTGCGGGGAATAGTAGCATGCCAATTGTTATTGTGATGTATGAAAAATCAAAAAATTTTGATATTTGATTATACGACCGATCGAAAATATGTGGGAAAGACCTTACTACTTAGCCCAATAAACATAATTTTACTCTTCACTTCTTTCATGAATAAAGTGACCATACGTCCCGCTTTGGGCGCGACAGTCCCACTTTCAGGCTCTGCATTCCGATGTCCCCAGCGAGGGCATAAAAGTCCCGCTTTCGAAGAAAGTAAACCGACGCTGATGTTGGCCAGCAGAATGTACAAAGCTGCGGTGACTGAGTTTCCAAGCAAAGAATACTTGGAGCAATGGTATCAATTCAACACACAACTTAAAGTTTTTTAATGCGCAAATGTGACGAAAGTACCTAAGTACATGGGAAGAGGTACAGAATGTGATGAATTTGCTGATAACGCAAGAATTTATTAACAGCTGCCAAGGCTTATTTCCAGCTTTCCAATGAACAAAAAAATCACTATCTGGAATACTGAGAATATTGTGGCTGAAAACCGTTGGGTGGAATTATTCCAGCACTTCCGTGTCATCAGTCTCCACTTAACGAACTGTTCTATAATTATTGAGTACGTTATATGTCTGCTTAGAAGTAATGCTCTTTTCAAAAGAGTTTTTTCTCAAATGAACAAAATATGGACAAGTGACAAAACGCAGTCTCATTTGATTAAAAAGTTTAACATACATAAATAAATCATGTAATGAGCTCCATTTGTACATTAAATTGAGACATTTTACTACATAGAAGTTACGTCATGCAACTTACTTATTATTAGAGCTTTGATTATTTTATATCAGGCAGGTTTGCAAACTTAGGGGTTTGTTCAAAAGTCAGATACTGGGAAAATCCGCTAAAAAACAAACCAATTTACGTTTTCTAATATTCTTTATTTATAAAATATTTAATAATTAAAATATAATTGAGTTTTCTTCTGATTACGTCTTTTGAAAATACCCCTAAGTTGGTAATCCTGTCAGTAGAGGATGGTTCCACTTTGACAAAAAAGAATAAATAGTCATGTTATTCATAGAAAAAATTTCTCTATGGAAAAGAAAATGCACTTGTCATGGCACTTTAAGATTAAAGTATCAGAAATGTTTAAAAAGAATTTTATAATACGAGTAATAATAATAATAACCGATTCTATTTAAGTGAGTTCTTCAGTTTATAAAGTATTGTATTTCACTATAAGTATAATAGATTTGCAATGATATCCTTATATTGCAGATATTTTATATGAATAATATAAGTCATACGTCCGTTGATGTATTGTGAATTATAATATATTTTTTTCATTATACTAAATAATAAATTTAAATATGAACCGAGGTCAAAAAATAGCTATTATAGCTTATTTAATTTAAAACCACCATCATCACTTCTATCAATTCCTCGATGATCGTCGTAAGATTTCAAATTTAGATAAAATAAATTTGGACATACAACAAAATATTCTGAAAATGAAAATAAACAAATTATTCTAAAATTATTTATTTATTTATTAAAATTAATTATAATACACTTAAAAAAAAAATAATACTACAATTAATTATTATCAGGGGCGTACGCAGGGGGTTTTGGGGGTTCAAACCCCCGCCGAAATGTGAATAAAAATTGCAAGATTTTTGAAGTGAAACTTCTTTATCGGCGCTGGGCAAAAATTTAGGGTAAAATTTTGAGTGAAAAAATAAAAATTCTCACGTTTTTTCGATTCTGTATCTCATGAACCGCACTAGGCAGATACTTGATCACAAAAACCTCCCCCAAAATTTTTTCTGCGTGCGCCCCTGATTATTATTATTAAAAGCACAAGCATCGAGGCCTTTAGCTCTTCTTATAAAGGGCTATCAACAATTTTTTATACTTGATGAATAAGATTTATTTTTTTAATAAAGTCGTATATTTTGTTTATATTAGCGGAGGAGACTGTAGAAAGATATGTAGAAGGTGTTGAGTTTGGGAAATAGGTGTTCCTGGTACTCTCCAGGTTTGGGCACGTATTTAGAATGTGCGTGTTTGATAAATATGTTGTTCACATAAAGGACAAGTAGATTTGCAGTCCCCTGTTGGCTGGTGGGCATGAGATATGCGAAGGCGGCATTTTGCTCGAGAGCAGTTTGCAGGGTAGCAGACTTTAGCCAGATTTGGGTTGAAGTCTTTATATTTATGTTGAAAGGATGCCCACTTGTTAACTATCTGCCCGCGAAGGTAGGAGTAGATAGCATTTTTTATATCCTTTTCTGCGGAGGGAATGACTGTGATGGTGGGATACATTGCCATAGTTTTTGCTGCAGCATCGGCCAATACTAAACGTACTAAACCCCAAAAAAGGTGAAGTTTGGCAGGAGTTTTTATTAACGCGTCACGTATAAGGACAATTGTTGGACCCAAATTACCAATAATGGCAATGACTTCCAGTGTAGACAAACTGTCGGTGCATATGATGAATTTACCAGTTTTACCTTGTGCGTAGTTAATTGCTTTTTGGATGGCTACTACTCCGGCAGAGAATATAGAGCAGAGCGATTCGGCCTCTCTGGTCAACATATGCAAAATCTGTGATATGCTGAGTTTTGGTACCGTCAGTGAACAGACAGGTTCGATTTTTATAGAACCCTTTAGCCGACTCTTCTGTAAATAGTTTGCAGAAAGCATCATCGCTGATGTCATTCTTTGAGAACTCCCGTAGGGAAGTGTTTATTGATGATAGACGTAAAAGCCACGGTGCTGTTTTTGACTTTTTCGTAACTGATGGTGGTTGAATATCATACGAGTATACGTATGATGTTCAGTAAAATCTTTAAATGTCTTTGTAGTCTGTAAAGAAACTGACAAATCTAAATAAAAATTCAACATATTGCATGTTTTAACTTATTGTCATTGTAAGTATAATTATTATGCATTCAACAAGCTAACAACACAAATATATTTTACTATATGTTACTACAATACAAACTAAATTGTATGAACTTACTTAACTTAACTATATAAGTAAGTAAGTAAGTAAGTAAGTATGTTATGTATACGATAGATAAGCATTGGTAAAACATGTCAAAGAAATTGATGGATCCACCTTAGAACTAAGTGTTTGTGTGTGGGTTTGTGTGTGTGTGTAGTATGTATCTTTCATATCAACCTACCTACTAAGTGATTATTAACCGTGTGGCATGTAATGCTGACTGACAGTAAAAACACATAGACTGGCAGACAAACAGGACGGGATGGGTTAGCAAGGTTGTGTGCAATGTGCTTTGAGTGTAAGGCGATGTTGAATTTAAGACATGCATGCCTACATATGCCCTTAAGTGTTGCTGTGTTGCTTTGTTGCAATTTCTTGATATTACTGCATTTGATGTAAAGCCAAATAAGCAAATGAGGAGGTATTCGAGTTGACGACTGACAGCTGACAACGACACCGGCAAAAGCAACATACGTATGTAACTATAAAGGCGCTACGAGTATTTTCATGTACAAGTATGTTGTATCTATCTTAATACATACTCATACTACTACCAACTAGTATCCAGAATGTAAGTACACATGTACGTATATATGAAAGGTGGAGAGAGATGATGTGTCCTTTTCAGAGTGTTAAAGAGTGTTTTTACTTCCTTCTTTATGTGTTGAATCGTGGTGGACGGTGCCGTCTGTTGGGCGCTGATCATTGATAAGATTTCATTACTTTTACTTACTTTGCTACTTTTATATTCAACTAACATCAACTGACTGACTGACTGACTGACTGACTGCCTTGACTCTTGCCTTTTCATCAGTTTTTTTTTTTGTTTTTTTTTTTGAAGGTTTTTCTCATTTTAACACTTTGTCGGATTTTTTTATGAGTGAAAATTAAAAATGTTGTTTGTTTGACTTTTCAAACTACCATTAGATGCTGATGCTGATGCTGATGCTGATACCGACAAAGTGGCACAATTCAATAAAAAAAAACACTTGTGATTTGAAAGGAAAAACGATATAAATTCTTTATACAAAGGTATATGAATGGCATCAGTATATTTTTATACAATATAATAGTAGAAGAAGAATACATTTTATCCTAACCTAAGTGGGCGCAACTAAACAACTAAAGGCCCACAGAAATTTATACTTACCCACATTCAGATAAATATTTCTTGATCTTATATACTATTTACAATAATATTTGTAAAGGAAAACCAACAAAACTTAAAATGAATTGAAATGAAATGAAATGAAATAGTAAAGAATAGAAAATGGTAAGCTTCCATAACAATAACATATCCATCATATACTTTTTGTTCATTTCAAAGCCATTCAATATAAACATTTGAGCAAGAAAAACGCATTAAAACCAACAGCATCAACAATAATAATAATAATAATATTGTAACAACATTAACACACAGATGTAGACGATTTGAAACTATCTGAAAGGATATTAAAAGCAATAAAAATAGAAGAATTTATTGCGGTTACTATTCTCTATTTATTTACTTTATATTAGTTAAAATAATATTTAATGCCTTAACAACAACAACAACAACAACAACAAGAACAAGAAGAACAACTGGTTAGGCCCAAACGACAACTGCCAGCTACAATACTTATAATACTTACTACTTACTAACTAAGTATAATAAAAGAAATATGGAAGAATGGAAAAACAAATACACGTATAAATAAATAAATAAATATGTAGGTGTCAGCAAATTTTAAGAGTTTTATTAAAGAAAATATATAATATAATTTCTATCTAGAAAGATATTATCAATTCCTACTCTATCTACATATTTATATTTAGTATATAGTACACTTATACACAAATACTTCAACTCAACAAGCAGTCTAAGAGTAAAAGAAACTAAGAAGTTATGAGTTTCATATTCATTTACTTATAAATATAAGAACAATACAAAAATACTTACTTAGTAGATAAATATCACTTCTAATACTCGTAAGTTAACAAACAATATTCACATAAAAAACTATTATTATTAGGGTTCCGTACCCATAGGGAGCTAACGGGACCCTATTACTAAGCTTACGATGTCCGTCCGTCCGTCCGCCCGTCCGTCTCCTGCTCTATCTCATGAACCGTAATAGGTAGAGAGTTCAAATTTTCACAGAGTGTGTAATTCACTTGTATATAGAACGACAAATCATTAATTTAACCTTTTGTTTAACAAATTTTTCTTTTTTGTATTATACTTTTAAGCTGTTAATTATAGTATACTTTTAGGCTGTTAAATATGCACATAATTTGATATTTTAAGCAAAAAAATCTTGTACTATGGTACGGAACCCTCTGTGTGCGAGTCCGACTTACACTAGTCTGATTTTTTTATTATTATTATACTTACTATACTCAGTAACTATAATTTTTTCGGGATTTTTACATTTAAATATCTAATTAATATTAAGATCTCCTATTAGGGAGATCGTTAGGATGTAGTCTATTTAACCGACGGTGGGTTGTGTTGTGAGTTAGACACCTTGTCAGGTGATTGGGGTACTTCAGCAATCGTTCATTGTATCTGCTGTTGAAGAAATTAATTTCCTCAAACATCGTTGACATCATAAGATTACGATCCGTCCCTCTTTCGAATGTGGAACGTCGACTTTTGGTTGATTTTCTCGTGTAACAAATTTGTTTTTTACCAATTTTTATTAATAAAGTCAAGATGCCGCATCAAAATAAAGATGTGAAAGATTTCCTTAACAAAGCTTGTCGTAGCGATGCGCGTGCTGTTAAAATAAAGAAGAATCCAACAAACACCAAGTTCAAGATTCATTGCTCCCGTTTCCTGTACACATTCGTCGTTCAAGACAAGGAGAAGGCCAAGAAAATTAAGCAATCTCTGCCATCAGGTCTGCAAGTTAAGGAGTGAGGAGTAATGAAGTGTGGAATAAATATCATTTTTGATGATTTTTCGGAAGATGGAATTTACTTTTTGTTAAAAGTCTCTTCTATGGAAGCGCAAAATAAAGAATATAGTAGTGTTTCCAACAAACCACGGTGCACAAGTTATGCGTCGCATGAGTATTAAATACTATAATATAATATATAAATATAAAACATAAATAAATTGACATGTACAGTAAATAGACAAATGTAAAGGTTGCTGTACTGTTTTAAGGGAAATATTTTCTTATCAACAAACATAAAGTAAAGATTTTATATTGTCTCTTCAAGGGTAACAAATACACTTTTCAGCTATGTAAAAACAAAACAAATATGCTGAACTTTGTTTTCTACTTATTATTTCGGGGAATCTTATAAATTATATTACAAAAAGTTAAATAAAAGAACACTTCAATTTTCTGATAGTCAATCTGTATTCTTTGTTGATATTCAAAATGTTACAGAGAGATTTATTTATTTATTTATATACAGCTTAGATGCAATATAAAATTACAAATAAAATAGATGATGCCAAAAAAGGAAACAACCCGTGCGAAGCACGGTGGGGTTCGCTAGTATCTAAATAATAGTTCTGGTCTGTAGTTCTTTTGACGGATTTCAGATTTTCTATTCCCACCTTCGTGCTTAACAGTTTTACCATGTTGATGGGATTGAGCATTTATCCAGCTTCAGACCCTCATGTGCCTTTTTATATCAAATATGCAAAGATAAAACTTATATTGTACAAATGTTTTGCATTTTTAGTGTAAAGACATTAAAATGAGTAATAAAAGAATACAGAAGAGTGATTTGAACACCTACTAACTTCAAAAAGTTAAACAAATTTTTCTATAACTTTCATTTTATAAAAAAAATTTCTAAAAGTTTTATATCTTTTTCGGAACACCACAATTTTTAGTAGTCCTCTATGAACTCCATTGATTGTGGACATAAACAAACTTATAATTATTACGGCAATACAAATGATTTTTACTTTGGTTTTGGAATAAGGTCCGCTGTATAACTATGGAAAGATATATATGCAATCTTAAATGAATAAATATATATGAGTATAAGTGAAAGAATCTTATAGTTCTATGATATAGTATTACTCTAAGAGTCGGCCATATATCGACCTTCATCCATCTGTTTACCAGATGAAACGAATTTTGTATAAACTCAAATATATAAAGGAATATATACTGCATGTATTACTTATTGAAACATGTTCATGGTTATCATGATCCAATTTTTATTTCATTTTTCACCGACTTGTTTACCAAACAAGGTTATTCTGTTTAGAAGTCTGAAACATAAGGAATATGGAAAAGTGGAAAAGCGACTCGTCGCGCTGATCAAGAATGTATATATATTTTATGGTGTCTCCTTCTGTGTGTTACAAACTTCATGACAAACTTATAATACAGGGTGGCGCAATAGAACATGCATTTATTAAATATAGGCTAAACAAATAAATACAAAAGGTATAGTTAAAATAAAAGATAGGATGATTAGACACTTAAATGTAGTTTATTTTTTAAAAATAATATCATCTAAATGACGGCCCTCTCGAAGACGGCACTCCTCTAAAGGCGATCGCAGATTTGTGAAAACTCTTGTCAATAAATCTGGGATGATTGCTGCTATTTCTCCACGGATATTTTCCTTTAGTTGACTGACAATTTTGTCGGTTTATGAATCCATTCAAATGGAAATGAGCCTCGTCAGAAAAAAAGATGTTGTCAAAAGTGGAAAATCTAAGACTAAACATTTCTTCAGCAAATACCAACCTTGCTCCGAAGTCGGACTCTTTTAATTCCTGTGTTAACTGGAGCTTATAAGGATGCAATTTAAGATCCAATTTTAAAATTCGCTGCAAACTTCGTCGCGAAAAAAGATGACGCAATATGCACGTTCTATTGCGCTACCCTGTACTATTCACTGCGTGAAGAGTATAAAAAGATACTTTGATTATCACTAGATACTCTTGCCAGTCTTTAATCTTTAAAAATCGAGCTAATTCAAAATGCATGAGAAATTATTGTAATAGAGTAGAACACAGTATATCAGCTTCGAACGATGGTTGAAGGTCGATGTATGGCTGGCTCCTGTACTATACTCGTATAGTATATATTTATATATATTTCAAATGAATAAAAGAATCAAAAACATTTGCTAAAATGGCTTTGATGAAAATATCCGGGCAATTTTGAATTCCACTATATATGACTGTTGTTGAAATAATGAATACTATTTCTGTAAAAACTGACAAGTGGAGAAAAGTGCAACGGAAACCTATTGTTTAATATCAAAAAATTCTCTATGGTGATCATGATCAATCGACCAACAAAATTTTGGTTATAATAATGAACTGAAATTCTTTCTCCTAAAATTTATTAAAGTTCCCTTTTGTTATTTCAACACACGCTTATCTTGTATATATTTATCTTAGTTATATCTCTAATAATTTGAAACTTCCCTTTCAAAGATATTCGAAATGATTATGGTAATTTTGTAGACTCCCTTATTATGAAAACAGCACAAAATGAATTACTACTTCCCACCTCACTTTCAGTAAACTTAGAAGATAGTGTAACCTACTATTAATAGACCATTCTAAACATTCTTATATGTATCATATCCTCTTATATACTAACAACATTGAGCGGCATAGAAGTTCTTAGTATTTATCAAAAACAAACTATTTAAAATACCAAAATTAATTCCCTATAAGATAAGATCTTAAATATTTATTTAAAAAATATATAATAATAAATGTAATTATACATGACCGACCTACCTTTTTCATTAACAAAAAAAAACCAATTACAAGAGGCAAATAGAATTACCAAAGGATACCCAAAAAAAGAAACAAAAGACAAACGTATTAAATATTCAATATTATTGTTGTTTTGATTTGATATGAAACTAATTCGATAATTATATTTCCCTCCAATTAACACAAAATATACACGCACTCGCGTCCTCTTGAACGCACACTCGGTGTTAAAAGGAAAAAATAAAATAAATAGCCGACAAGGAGAGTTATTATCGCCACGTGAGTCAGACGCGAACACTTTAAATAGATTTTCCAGTTATCCATCAGACCAGAGTTCTTCATATGCATTCACACGCACAGGTGCGTGTCTTATTACGCGGTGACGCGTACACTCTTATGCTAAGGAGTCGATGACAATAACGAAGGCAATAGAAGGCAGACTAGAACTGAATGAACTTAGACGGCCAACAAGTAGGATCAATTTGCTTGACACACACGATTTTGTTCTACCAATATATTGTAATTGTAATGTTCAAATATTTGGCAATATCACCACAGAAGATCTTTCTCACGCTACTCACGAATGATTGATTGTTTTTTTTTTGTTTTTTTTTGTTTTTTTTTGTTTTTTTTTTTGAAAATTTGTGTGGCTATATGCAATTAACCAAATTAATCATACATTTTGGCCATCTATGACCATCTCTATGAAAGAAGAAAGAAGCTTAGGTAAACGAAAAGAAAATAAGTGAAGTAAAAGAAAATAAATATCTCTTAACTCAAGTATTGTACTATAACCTACTTACTACCAAGTTCGTGCGTGTTAACTTCTATTGTGGATATGACGAGAACGAAAACAATAATATTTGCCCATATACTCGTACAATAAGAATATTGTATATTCATTAGATAGACATAGACATTAGTTGTTTTAAATCGAACCACACAATGCAACCTCAAATTTCAACTCTCTCTCTCTGTGCTTACCTACAGGTGTCACTCACAATGACAACCGCAACTACAAAATGATTGTGTGAAGATGCGTGCGTGTTCATCCAACATTTTATACTTATGCATTCAATCAATTCTTTATTCAATCATCTTGATATTGACTATCTACTACATACATTTATACGTACATACGTAAATCGTTCTCAATTACTTATACTACAACATACTTAAATATCAATAAAAATATATGTCTGTACACATTTGAACAAATATGTATGTTACATATAGATATAATTCAATTCTATTTGGATTTGTTATGATTTATGGATTCAATTTGAACGAAATATGAACTAACACTTTTACGCATTTTATGCATTTTATGGCATTTAATCAATTTACAACTATTCTGTCGCATATATATAAGTAAATATGTACATATGTATTTATAAATCTGCTCAGTTTTTTCATAAAATTTCTTAAGAAGGTGTACAATAATAGATCAGTTTACTTATCACTATTTAAGTTTCAAGATTATTCTAGGGGTTTGTATTTATTATGGAAACTTGGGAGACTTAATCAGCACCTAAACATTTTGTATATTAAAATCCTCCTTTAAAATCCTTTAGCATGATAGTGATTAAAGCGATCATATTATCTGAGTTTTCTAATATGCAGTTCTTTAGAGGCCTCTAGCGCCACTTTGTTAGAGTATATCAAACTAATATCACATTGATCGTGATTTTGACATTTCGTTAGCCAGTTTATAAAGCCTCATTCCCCAATTGTATAGTCTTGTATCTCCGTTGTGTTAGCGTAAGGCAAAGCCCTACAAAGTTGTTTACTTGTGGATAATATAAATAAACTCCATGTGAAGTTAAAAATGAAGGAAGTACCTGTATCTCAAAAACTAGAGCTGCAAGACAAAAAAAATAGTATGATTTTAGTAATCAGCACACTTAAATTAATCAAAACCAAATAGATTCGATGGCTACAAGTTACACATATAACAGAAATAGGTAATTATTCAATCAACAGTAGGCGACAATCAAAACTTAGCAGACTTGGAGCTTATTATTTATAGCCTTTATTATACATATTACATATTTTGGGAAAACTGAAACACATACACCTATATAATTTTTAAGATGCAATGGCTTTTTTTTTTAATAAAGTTATTAATTTTTTATTTAATACAAGAACACCCAGCATTGAGAGAGGTACCTGGACCAGAGGTACCTGGACCAGAGGTACCTGGACCAGAGGTACCGGGACCAGAGGTACCTGGACCAGAGGTACCGGGACCTGAGGTACCGGGATCAGTAGAACCATTTTCAGTGGAACACAAACATCGAAAAAGAAAACGAGGGTCTACGAACATACAGAGTGGCTCGAAGAGATTTAAAAGCACAGAATAATATGAATGAAAAAATAATTTTATTAAGGTAAGGTTTTGGAATTTGAGTTAGTGACAGAGTACAGCATTATAATTATTACATATTATTTTTTAGATAGAAATTATTTAATTATTTTGTTTTTATGGTTTTTATTCATCGCCAAGTGGGAAAAATCTAAAATTTCTTAAAAAAATGTTTTTATTCTGTGACTCTTGTAAGAAGTTGTTAATCAAAACCTATAAGAAATTGGTAAATACCAATCGAGCGTGTGAAGCTACTTTGGCGTGTCTTCTCCGTTAACTTTGGCTCTCCTAGTGCTGTGACTGCTTTGCTTTGTCTACCCATTGGATTTTTCTCGTACTCGTTTGGCTTCTGATATTGGCAAGGGTGGTCAGCGTGAATTCAGCATTTTGGGCACCTGGTTGGCGAAAATCTTCTAAATTTACGGTATTGTTGATTTGTACCGTGATTACGATGTTTCATTATCTATTGTGCTGCATACTTCTTCTTGTGACCTGATCCTTAGAACACACCAAAGTTTATCAACAGGGCCATCGTTCAAGTATTTACTGCTAGTTTTGTATCTTATCTTATCCATTGGTCATCGCATAATGATGCAATCTGGCTGAAAGGCAACTGAAAAGACTTGCAATTTACTGCTGGGTAACCATCGTCATGCAAAAGGTGGTGGTCGTCACTTCTCCAACTGTCACATTGAGGCATTGGTGACGCTTTCGTGCTTATGTTGTACGATGAAACTAAAAAAAGGATAAAGAGAAATTTATATTTATAAGCGCATTTGATAATAAATATACCAAAAAAAATGTTCTACCTTATGCCCAGATTGCATTGATATTTGTTGTCAAAAAATTTAACATAATAAGATGTCTCTCCACTATCACACAGAATGTATTTTTGCACCGTTTCGGAATCGTGGATGAAACATGGATCCATAACAACACACAAAGAAACAGTCAAAGTTGTGGATTTCTCCACGTGAACTTGCTGCAGAGAATGCCAAGGTCTGTTAGTTTGATGGAATAAACGCGGTGTTTTTCTCATCGATTACCTTGAAAGGGTAAAATGATCACTGGCGAATATAATTCAGAGCTGTTGGACTAATTTGAAATAGTTAAAAAACGAACGCATTTGGTGAAGAAAAAAGTCCTCTTCCACCATGACCAACAATGCTCTTGGTGTAGTTAATATCAAAAATCCATAAATTGAGCAATGAACTGCTACCCCATTCATCATATTCTCAAGTTAGATTGAACCCCCTGCGACTATTTGCTGTTATAAAATCTGGAAAAATGGCTCGGCGATTAGAAATTTGATCCTACTTGGGATCCTAATATAAACCTTCCATCTTATCAAAACCGTCTTAAATTAATCCGCCTTCCGAAATTATCCAGTCGTAGAACGACTTTTGGTGTCACATTCTTGCACAATCTAATTGTAGGCAGCATCTTTTTCCCATTCTTGCTTGGTAGTATTAATTTTAATGTTCCTTCTCGGGTTACAAGGAATTATTCTCCTACACTTGTTGGTACATGTAAGACTACTTATTTGCAGTATGCATCAGCATTTCGTGTTTTATGTCAATCATACAATCTATACTATGACCTTGTATCTAATTCTATTTCTTTTGATCAATTAAAATCTAATCTCTTAACTCTCCTTAACACATAGCATTCAATTAACTGATTAACTTAAATTCGCACACTTTATTCAATATTTTTATTTATTTTAAATGTGCATGATGATTAGTATAAATGACTGATGACGTTAGGTCTGTAGCCGTATAGTAGTCAATTATTTTGTATTGCACATCTACTAACTCCAGTAGTTCAGTACTGAAGTGACTTGTTGTCGATACCCAGTCTTGTTCGGTTTTTAATGGGCCCCAGCTCGCGCTGGCTCTGGGGGTAAAGTGACGTGGAATAGAAAGTAGTTAGTTTGGAAGAGATACAAAATTCGATAAAACCTTGAATTAAATGTATCGACCTAAAATAAGATTACATTGGAAAATGAAATATTTTTTGCCGAAAAATCTTATGAAACTGTTCTCAGTTTGTGACTTCACTTGCGAAAATAATATTGCCAAGATCGGACACAAGTCAACACAAACTACTCACAAGCATCCACTCATCTACTCCTTCGGTTTTTCTAACTTACATTTTTTCTTGTCTTTTAAAGAATCTTGCTTGGATTACCGCCAACACTTCTTTACAGATTGTATATCCAAATTTCCAATATTTATGTACATATTTCAATCAAAATTGTTTATACAAGTAAAAAAAAAACTTTGAGGAGAGAAAGATCCAAAAAAAGCCTATGCTCCGCTAGAAGAAATAATTAATATTTATTTTACTAAAAAATCTTCTACCCATTCCAAATTTAGTCCACTTGAGGAGTTTAAGTAAAATTGATAATAATAAACTGACTGCATAATTAAAGGAACATAAAATAATGTAAATAGAACGCCTACAAATTGTCTACGGAATTGTCTAATCATAAACATTGACATGACCTAAAGAGGGTGAACGAAACTGAGAAAAATGAAAAACATGAAACATGAAAGACATGTGAGGAAAAAAACAAAAGAAACTCAAAACTGAAATTCAAATGGAATGCAGTCAGAATTCCCACCGAAATGCATAAATCATATTATTTCTATGTGGTCAACGATGAATGCGTAAAGGTCAACGCCATTGCGCCGACTCGTAGTCTACTACTCATACCTACCTAGTATGGTTTCCTATGTTTTGGATATACGTATGTTGTATATGCTATGAGGGGGGTGAAGAAGTAGCAAATAGTAAGTAGTATGTTCTCGGAAGTGAATACATTTATCAAATTAAAGATAGAAGACAACAACGTCAACAAAAACAACAGTTAAAAAAAACACTCGTAGTACAATGACTGCAATGTTGTACGAAGTACGAGTATATTGTAAGTATCTATGAGAATGAGATCATAATAGAGATGACGGGGAAAAAAGTATTGTTTGGAATAGCAGTATGCAAAGGCAATTGAAACACTTGACTGCATTCCTCCAGCCAACGCTTGCTTGGTTTGGTTCGGGACTGTTTGGTTTGGATAATTTTTCACATTTACACATTTTGTTTTGATGTCACATTTTCAAAAGTAAATTATTTTTCATTCCGAAGTAGAAAACACAAAAGCAAAATTTTTACTATTATTTTCGTAAAAAAAAATTTAAAAAAAAAATTATGTACGTTTTTCGGATATAAAAAATTAAATTTAAAAATACCAAGCAAAATACAGACATAGCTAAAAGGATAAAGTGAAATTACGTGGAAAATTCATAAGGACTAAACATGCTACATTTAAAGATTGCGAATGCTATCGGCTGGTCGACCCGTCAACAGACTGTAACCTGGGCGCGAGAGTTCTCACGTAGTGCGATCGCTTGCATTAAGGTCGGTGATAAAATACCATCAATCGATGTGTTTGAGGAATTGCCATCGACGCGCATAAACACCGCTAAGCTGATGGCCAACAAGAAGGTAATCTTATTCGGTGTACCTGGAGCCTTTACGCCCGCTTGCTCTCGCTCCCATCTGCCGGGCTATGTAACTGAATCTGCTGGCCTGAAATCCAAAAATGGCATTGATGAGATCATCTGCATAGCTATAAATGATCCTTTTGTTATGTCTGCTTGGGGTAGGGAGCATCAATGCCGTGGGCGTGTACGCATGCTTGCTGATCCGATGGGTACATTTACACGTGCTGTCGATTTGGGTGTGTATATACCGCAGTTGGGCGGCTTAAGGACACAACGATTCTCCATGATCGTGGACAATGGTGTTGTTAAAGAACTGAATGTCGAGCCTGATGGCGTAGGCTTAACTGTTACAATGGCTGATCAAATCGGCAAGAGATTGTTCAAAAATGCTAGAGATGCTCAAAACAAAAATCTGGAACCATTGACTTTGCCATTTCCAAATGTAACCCGCAAAAAGGCACACGAGCAACCATCAGGAAAGGTTAATCCAGAATTACCAATGAGAGATGCACATAAACCACTAATGACAGATTACTTTGATCCATTTGTTGAGGAAAAATTGCCTTATGATCCTAATGAACAGACCGAAGACAAAAACCGAGCGCTTACCTATGAAGCGGAAGATACACCACCACCAAAATATCCTTTTTAATGGGCAACATTTAAATTTTGCAATTTCTTGGTAGAATTATATAACATATTTTTAGGTCACAATATCTTTTAATTCTTTGGCACAATATAATAAAGAAAAATGCTCAAATAAAGAATGTCTTTTAAATTCTTTCCTAAGAGTAAATATATTTTCATCTTTTCATTTAAGAGTAATAGTGATTTTTATATGTTGCTATGAGTAAAGCATAACACTTACTCTAGACAAAATTTCAGAACTGTTTTGCTTATATCACTTGTGAAAAATATGCTGAGCTGATCAGATCTGTAAGTCTCACATACAAGTCAACTTGCAAATTTCTTCGTGACGTTACTTGCTGACCTCACTTGATAATATGAGTTTCCTTGAAGTTTCCTTATATCCTACATTTCAATAATATGGTGGCGTTATCTTCGATTGTAGTTATCGAATCATGCTAGCCTTCATATATAAAATTGTATTACAAAATCTTAAAAAACCGATAGGAAGTGTATAGTTCGATCAATTTTCTTTGCATCATATGCTGATCGTCGAAATATTTACTCCCAGATGCAACGTGAAAGTGATATGCAACTTCATTCAAGTATGCAGTTCACGCAATGAATAGTATTATAAGTTTGTCATGAAGTTTGGAATACACAGAAGGAGACAACGGAGACCCCATTAAGTTTATATATTCTTGATAACTGCGACGAGACTAGTTGAAATAGTCATGTCCGTCTGTCTGTCTATATGAATGCAAACTAGTACCTCGGTTTTTGAGTTAGAGAGCTGAAAGCTTTCTTTTCATCATACACATTACATTTGGCGGAATCAGCTGAATCGGACGACTCCCATACAAACCTGAATCCAAATTATAGTTCTTATTAGAAAAAGTATTTTGGTTTTTGTACTATCATTTAAAAATTCAGACAAAATAAGTTTCTGACCCATATCCACCAACCAAGAAAATTTCAAGATCCTCGGATCAGTAGGGGTGGTATCACCAATACAAACCTGGATCCAAATTCATGTTCTTATAAGAAAACCTTTTTTAGTTTTTGGGACTTAAATTTAAACACTATAAGTATCTAACTTTTACCCATCAACCGTGTAAATTTCAAATCTCTAGGACCACCAGGAAGGGTACCTCGCATTCTAATTCAGATTCATGTTTTTATTAGAAATCTTTTCATTTTTCTTTTTTGTACCATCGACTTGAAATTTGGATACTATAAGAAGCTGACCGATATCCACGAACCATGTAAATTTCAAGACCCTGGAACCACTAGGCAGAGCGTGAAGAGTTTTAAAACTTCGACATAACCAAAGTTAAATCTTCTTTCTTGATGTGCAGTGCTTTGTTATATAACATTACTCGGCTGATACTATTCTACAGGCAGCGTCCTTGAAGTTATCTCCCGACTTCACTTGCGAAAAGAAAGCTGACAAGATCAGACGCAAGTAAACTTTACTTTATCCAGACTTACGAAATGTACATCGAGTTTATGGGGCTCTACTTTCCCACTTTATGAACTTCTCACAAAAATCGCAATCTTTTGTTACTTGAAAATTAACTATTTCCAATATCATCGGCAGCGACTTTATTTCATTGTAGACATAGACAGCAGTGAACCACATAACGATAATGTCGTAGACAACAGAAAGCATTGTGACTTTTAAAGCAGTGTGATGTGGTGATGCAGTTCAAATAGTGAAACGGCTTACAAATCTTTTGTTGAAATGCTACAAAAGAAATTTCAATTTTAGCTCAATCTTAAAGAAACATTAAATCTATCTTCCTAAAATATCTAACTATATATTTAATTAGAGACAAAATATTTCAATACATGTATACATGATTTTTTTCATATACATTTAATAAGTAAATTTAACGTTTTCAACGTTGGTCCAATAAATTCCGGGGCGTAGAAATGAGAGCCAGGCAATGCCAGTACGTACTCGTATATAAAAATCAAATGCTTTGTGTTAGTCTTGCTAAAACTCGAGAATGGCTTAACAGTTTTGAATATTTTTATTTGTACGCCTCAATCTCTCAGTGGAGGATAAGGAAAAAAATTCATAAAATCTCAAACAGCCAGAAAATCTAACAAAATCGAAATATAAAGAGAAGTACAATTGAGATAAATATAAAGCTTAGAGACATAATTTAAAATCGTTAAAACACCTCTTATAAAAATTTATTTACACAATAGTTCATTGGGTCAACTAATCAGTATCCACTAATATTTTAGAAAGTGGAGGCAACGCAACAACTGCCCGGATCTCTAGTTACATCTTACATATAAAAATTAATGTTTTGTTCGTATGTTATGCGCTGGCATACCGTTCATCTATTTGCATTGAAATTTTCTGATTGTGTATGATTGGTTCTCAGCTTCAACATAGGATAGCTTTTATCTCGACATCTGGGAAATTCAAATTACTCCGAAGCCTAAAACTATACTACAAAAAATTAACGAAAATACCACATTATTCTACTTTATACTAAAATTGTGTTGTGTTTGTTGATACACAAAGTTTAATAAAGAGAATATAGTGATGCTAAGAACAAAAAGGAACCCGTGTGAAGCAGGGTCGGGTATGCTAGCATAAGATAAAAATTGAATAAAATCTGTTAAAGCGTTCTTCAGTGATCCTAACACTTGGATTGGATGGACATTACAATGTATTATATGATAAATAATAGTGTCCTAGTATTAATATTTCATGAAATTTGTTTGATCCCATAGATTTTGGTGATAGTACAATAACAAGTTATTAAGGTCTCAAATTCAGGTGTGTAAGACCTGATGCACACCGACGCAAACAAAACATTTTTTGTGTTCGGTGGTAACGTAAGTGCATTGTTTCTTATGAGAGCTTCCACACCACTGGAACACAAAGAGGACACAACGTTGCGTAGAACACAACAGAAAAAGACAAAAAACAAGAAAACGTGACGGGTGTGCTCATGTTAGCACATCGTCTTTTGCATACAAAATTTCAATTCAAATATTTTATTCTATTTTTGCATTCTCTTTGTTCCTTTTTTTATGGTATGTTGTATGCCGAGAGAGTATGCTGAGAGATTATGTCTGGAGAAAGTAAGTCTGGATACAGAATGCAAAATATTTGCGCGTACATAATTTTGTGAATATTCATTTTAGCTGAGTGGACTACATATTGAACACTACTGAACTAGTGAAGAGCAAAACGCAAATTAAATATTGTTGTGTGTCAACATACACACGCAAAATAAATTTCTGTTTTTTGTCAACACACACCAAACGAAACGAAACGAAACGAAACAAGAAGACGAATCGTTTCTACTGTTTGCTTGCGTTCTGCTTAGCGTGTGTTGCAACCAAACAACGTTTTTTGTCATATACATTCTGTCAAAAAAGTACCGGAAATTGTCGATTTAAATCTGGCGGGGTAATCTAGGCAGGTAAATTTTTTTTTCCTAGGTTGGTACAACTGTCCTTAATTACTATGCCAAGTTTGAGCGGGATCTGTCAACCAGTTTGTTTACAGCAGCTGGTTAAGTAAGTCGATGTCAATTTTTACTATGGGTGATTTTTTACTATGGGTGATTTTTTACTATGGGTGATTTCGTTGAACAAAGAATTTGTTTAAAGTTTTGTGTCGCGAATGAATTTTCGTGTGCCGATGCATTGAGAATGTTACAAAAGGCCTTTGGCAATAATGCTCTTTCGAAAACTCGGGCATATGAGTGGTACAAAGCCTTCAAAGACGGTCGTGAAGTGGTCGAAGACTTGCCTCGTTCCGGACGCCCATCGACGGCTTCTACCGACGATAACGTCGATAAAATTAAGGAAATGGTGCTCGAAAACCTTCATACCAGCTTGAGAGAGATAGCACATAAGCTCAACATATTCCACGCGTCAACACGTACGATTTTTATTGATATTTTGGGCATGAGAAAGGTGGCCGCGCGACTGGTGCCAAAAGAGCTGAATTTTCTTCAAAAAGCTACGATTGTGAAGGATTTTCTCGCCAAAAACTCAACTAACATCATTGAACAACCACCGTATTCGCCTGATTTGGCCCCCTCTGACTTTTTCCTTTTTCCAAAACTAAAATTGCCGCTTCGTGGCACCCTATAAAAAATGTTTCGATGATTGGAAATGCCGTTGGCATAGATGTACTGGAGCAAATGGTGCCTATTTTGAAGGCGACGCAATAAATTTGGATGATTTAAGGTAAAAATGTTGTTTTCGGTCGGAAACGTTTTGTTTGATTCGGTGTACATCAATCCTAATCAATGGCAATATTAATTTTGATTCATAAAAAAAAAACATTATTCATACTCTCATTTATAATATTCGTACATTTATTTATTTTTTCCCACTTTTAAATATTTTTGCTTGTGGTTTGTTTACTTTTTTTCTTACATATTTTTGTTCCATAATGGTTTCTTTTGTTGTATTTTGTATTTTGTATTGTTTTGTTTTGATTTTTTTTTTCTTTTGTTGATTTTGTTTCGCTGTTTTGTATTTTTTGATTTTATCGTCTTGAAAAATATGTTTAATTTTTTTTTTTTTTTTTATTATTATTTGATTTAGTTTTTATCGTTTCTTTCCTCATAAATATATAGTTTTTGTATTAGTTTGTTTTTAAATAATTTTCCATTAAATACTTTTCATATAGAATATATAATTTCTTTTCTTTCGTTTTTTTTTCTATCCATTTTGATTTATTTGTCTCATTCGCTTCGCTGTCTGAAATTGTACAGAGTTTATTCTTTTTTTGTAGTATGCAAGTAATTTACTTTATTTTTAGTTTTATTTTATAATTTCTTTTAATTATTTTTTTTAATATATTTTGTAGTACGAGTAAATTCATTGTTGTTTTATTTTCTTTTTCATTGTTTGTTTCACTTCTTCTTCATTTTTTAATAGACAAAAAATATATAAAATTAAAAAAAAAAATCTCATTTTTTTCTATATATACTTATGTATTTAGATACAATTTATATATGTTTGTGTGTATATATAATTAGGGTTACCTTTCTTTTTTGTAAGTAATTTCTTTTTTGTTTTTTAATTTTCTTTGTTTTTTGTTTTACGTGATTGAGTATAGTATTGGCTTCATCGTCTAGTATTTCGTTAACATTTTAATATGAAACTCTCTGATGTCAAGTGAGTCCATCCGAATCAAAAGTATTTGGTTGCCATGATGATCATCTTCATCATAATCGTATGCATTCATACTACATTATATGTATATATGTATGTATATAGAGTGACTACAATACAATCAAAATAGCCTACAAAACGCCACAAAGTATGCCTTGATTTTTTTTTTTTTTTTTTTTATATATATCTTTTTTTTCTTTCTTTTATACTCGTTATTAAATATATATAAATATATATGTATATATATTTTAAAAGGGTTTTAGTCGTTTTTCTTATAAGTATAATAAATAACTTGTTCCTTTTATATAATTTTATTTAATTAATATATATATATTCTTTTTTTTTTTTTTTGATTAAATTTTCTCTTTTCGATTCTTTTTTATTTTCAAAACTTTTAGTTTTTATATCAATTTTCCTTAGCATTTCTTTCAAATTTTGATTTTGGTTTTTAACACTTTTGTAATTTTTATATATATATATATTTTGTGTGAGTGTGTATGTGTGTGTGTGTGTGTGTGTGTGTGTGTGTGTGTGTGTGTGTGTATGTCCTCTCAATTTTGACAAATATATAGATGTGTGTATATATATATATATATATATATATATGTGTGTGTGTGTGTGTGTTTGTGTGTATCTGTGTCTGTAAAAATGAAACTTTATTTATGTTTTATTGTGTTTTTGGTTTTAGTAAGGGTAAAGGCTCTTTCGCTTTAACTCCATATCGAGATCGGCCAACTGCTGAAGGAAACCATCGTTGGGTCTGATGTCACGACGCATGCGCACTGTGCGTATCGCATCCTGGGCTGACATCTTGCGACAAATCATCAAATAGGCCAGGACACAAGTAGCCGAACGTGACATTCCCACCAAACAATGAACAAGTATCTTGCCTATAACAAAAAAAAAAAGAAACAAAATTATGTATAGCAAACAAAGATTGATGATCAGCGTTTCTTAAACTTTAATCCACGCATCCCATGAATTCCTCAGTCAGTTCCTTTACCGGTAGACTACAAATCAATTTTACTATTAACTTCACAACACAAATGCTTTTCAAAGAATCGTATTGAGATGGAATCCGTAAATTACTTAAGTTTAAGAAACACTGATATACATACTTAAATCATAATACTTACCTCCACTACTGATGGCACTATCAATGAACTTAGCCGCAACATAAAAGTAACGTGAAATATCTTGTGTTGGTGCATCAACCATTGGGAAGCCCATATACCTAAAACATTGGTTTTTGTGGTTCCTTCTATGTTTAGTCAATCATTATATGTATTCATATATATATATATATATTTATGTATGTATGTATGTACATATGTATATAGCATATAGGGTATGGCATGTAATTTATTTTTATTTTTGTTGGATATACCAAAGACCAAATCGTATGAGTCAAAGTCAAAATGCAAATGCGTAGAATTAAGTGGTGCAGATGGTTTTAAGAATTTTTTTGCGATAATAAGAAATCCAAAAATTGCCAGAAAATAAAAAGAAAAATATAATAATTTCATAATAAAAATAAAAATAAAAAAAAACAATCAATGATAGTAAATGATCAATGAGAAAAATGATGACGATATTATTATTGATATTGTGAGATCAAATGTTACATCAAATGACAAATCTAAGCAAAATCATTGCAGTCACTTGAGGACGATCAGTAAGCAGTGAAAATTCCATAAATAGGGAAATTTAAATCAAATCATTTGCATATTTATTCATCATTTATTATTTATGCATACATACGATATAAATAAAGATACATAAACAATAAATGAATACTTATGAATATAAATGAGGGATATCAAAGCTGAATTTGAAATAAAAAAAAGTGATGGTTGGTCCTCAGTTAGTATTCAGTGCTGTTAGAATGATTCCAAAAAATTGTGTTAACAAAATAATCAAAATGATTTTGAAAGACATACGTGTACTTGGTTTCTTTTCCTGTATACTCATAATTCATCAGAATACTAAATTCACATTTTCTTTTCTATACTAAGACCACTAAAACTGTTATCCAACTGATCTTTTGAAATGACAAAAAAGTCATTGTCTCTTTTTTAATGAAGGCGTTTCTTCATGTGTTAGCATAATAATACCAATGTTAAATGTTTGAAATATTTGTTTTGTTGATAATACTACTAAAGTATTTAAGTACAAACTCAAAGAATTTTGACACAATTAGATTAAGTTTTTTGCTCGAGATTGTGGCTAGAATATGAACCCTTTTGAAAAGCATATTTGCAATATTTTGTTACGAATATTTTACTTTAATAAAATGGAAGAAAGCAACAGAGACATGGATCAAGATATCTTATTATATTTCATAAAATAGTTTATTAGAAAAGTTACACATTATATCATTTGCTTAATGGGAAATGCTATGAATTTCTTTCTCATCTAATTCTATTCTTTGAAACCCTTTAAATCAGTTTGGTTTAACTGCTAATGGAATTTATACAAAATAAACAAAAATAATATCCGATCCGATTCTAGTCAATACTTTCAATACGAAAGCCAAAAAAAGCTCTTATCTTAGTAAAATTACATACCTTATGCTTGGCATATCACGATAATAACTATGACCAGTATCAACTTGACCATAGCGACAACCTTCAGCAGCGTTTAGCACATGTGTTATGCCCATCATACGCAGGTAAGTTTTATTTTTTGCTGCAGCGCTATATCATGATAACAATTTTTATGTAAGTTAGTAAGAAAGGAATAATAATATTTAAACAGAATAGAACTTACGCATCACCAATATAGATGCCCGGATAGACCTCGTCACAATCGACATCATGTATGGCGCACTCAGATCTCCTTAATCCTGGCAACGTTCTGCATGGTGTCATCGAATAATGCAAGACACGTTGCAATTGTCTTCCAGTTGTATGTTCGGAGGTCTCAAGGCGGCTCGGCGACTGCATAATGGAAGCAAATATAGAAAGATAACCGTACAATAAAATTGAAGATACTAATATAAATTATACATATAGAATTGTTATTATTTATTACGAGTATATTTGGAGAATATTTTAATTTTTTGAAATAACAAGAATAGCAAAGACATTAAACAAGAATAAACAAAATCTCATACAGACATAGTGGAAACACATAGAAATACATATTCGTGATACATATTGCAACAGAACATAAGTACGTACATATCTCTATGTGTGTGCGACAAAGAATCTTTGTTTATTTGTTTATTTGTTTGTTTGTTTGCTTGTTTTGTTTTGTTGTAAGTATTTTTGTGATTTGTGCTTATTATGGCTTTGACTTTGGCTTTTGTTGGCTGTTAGTTGTTGGCTCCTACTTAGTTTTATTTTATTTTATTTTACTTTTACTTTTGTTTTTGTTCCCTTTTTCAAAGAAGGGTAGGGGGTTCTTAGTTGGCACAAAGGTTATGACATTGAGCTGAATTGAGCTGTGGCATTGCCTCAAAATGCATAGCAAAAGCATCACATCGCATTGGATTGCATGGCATTGCATTCCAGTCATTAGTCATGGCTGCCATTATTCTTTTCTAATTTTTTGTTATTCTACTTACTATACTCGTAAATTTTGGCAAAACTTTATATTATTTCTTGCTGTGACAATTTATAAAATGTTAGATAAAAACAAACAAACACACTCTGATAAACAATAATAAGATACATAGTTTTATACAATTTTTTACAATAATGTTTGCAAAAAAATAAGTCAACAATTTTGCTTCAAAGATTTTTAAAATGAATATTAAATTCTATAAGGACAGCGATATCATGCATACATAAATTATTGTTATAAATATTATTGCTGCTATATACAATACTCAGTTAAGTTCTCGATGCACCTTCACAAAAGATATCGAATAGAAAATTTGTAGGAGAACGGAACCCAAAAAAATCAAAAATTCATACTTACTTCATTTTATGTTTTATTTCAATTCTTGCAAATATTTATGTGACAAACTGTGTGTATTTATGTATGTATATAACTTATGTATTATCACAAGCCACTGACATTGACAATGGCAACGCAAGCGCGACATGTAAATTATATTGAAAAATAAAAATAAAAATAATAATAAAAATAAAATAAAATGAAATGAAATGAAATGAAATGAAAATGAAAACAATGTACTACGAGTATGTAGTAGTACAATATTTTTATAGTAGTGAGTGAAAATATAAAGAAAAAAAAATTCAAATGGCAACAATCTGATTTATTTGATAGTCAAAAACACCAAAGCAAAATGTAAAAGCAACAAAATAAAAAATAAATAAAATAAAAGTCAAAATGAAGATGTCGTAAAAGATTAAAAATAAAATTCAATTTTCTATAAAGAAAAAATTACACGAATAATTAATAAGACCAAATAAACTCATCATCCTTAAAGAAGCCTCATTTTATTCCTATTAAAATTTTATAAGAAATCGGTAAAAAAGCTTCTTGGCATTAAAATAATATTAAGTTCATAAGGTGAGAGATTATTCCCTTAGTTTAGAATCCCTTTATAGTATAGCTTACATATGTAGGTAAGTTATGAAACCCCATCAAAAAGCAGTGATCCCACTTAGGGCATTGGAAATTGCATTTGTAATACCGCGATAAAGATGCTGACATAAATTGAACATTTTCCCTTCGTGATTGAACCATTCACAGTATATAAGGCTGTTGATACCTTGGTGACATACATTATCAACACCTTCTATAAAAATTGAATTTAATAGTAAGTAGAAAGGCTCATCTTTCTCGCCGCATGATTCTCTCCTAGATAAGATCCATGACTAAAACCCTATGAGGTTGATTAAGTCTGATAATACTTTATGTAAAACATTGATTTATTCTATGCCTGATTTTGTTTGGCAATTCAATATTCTTATTAGAGATCTGCATGTCTTCACACAAACTAACCGGCACTCAAAGTAGTAATAAGTGACACTCAAAAACTCGTGAAGATCATATAACAACAACTTAGTTGTTTTGGTTTCGAGTTACGTTGTGCGCCGCATAGCATTCATCCATTCAATTCGTTTGGTTTTGGTTACTACAAGTATGAGTACTCAGATAACAGATTATGAAACTAACTCACTCACTCATTTTTGACGTTAGTAACTCAAACGCCAATTTGAGTGCTCTGTAATTCATATTTTTATTTTATAAATGGACTGATACTTGATTGAAAAAAATAAAATTTAAATCTTTTTCTTATAATATTTTGTAACTCAATTCTTTAAAAAAATCTTTTGTCTATAACTGAAGTTCATGAAATTTTCGAAACTTATGAAATCATTGTAAGTATTTTAACAGTTTGACTACAATAAGAAGGTATTTATTAAAATTATGATAGATTTTTCTGATAAGACCAAGTTTTAATAACAAAATATTACATGTATTAAAAACAGAATAATACATTTTTTGTTACAAAGTTTATAAGTTAATACATTTATATTGTATATTTTATATATGTTTATTAATTGTAAAATCTCTAAAAATGAATACGTACGAATGGATTAAGATAAACTGCTTTGTCATCTTTCCTTATTTTTGTTTTTTTTTTTTTTGTTATTTATTTATTTTTTTTTTTTTAATTTTTTTTTTTTTTTTGTTTTTTATTTTGTATATTTTTCTATTTATTCTAGTATTTAGTATTTTGCAAATACTTTTCTAGTACTACAATATTTTCATTCAACTAAGCCGCCCATACAACCTACTATTCTAATCATTCACATTCTCTTATTTCTTTTGTCATAATGAGCAATTGTACAAAACTTTCACTTTCGCTTTCATCATCATTTTTTTTTTCTTTTTTTGGCTCTGAAAATCAGAAAATACAACAAAATTGTAATGAATTTTGTCATTTTCAAAGTCACCTAAAATGTCGCTGTACTGAATCAAACTTGCCCCAATCTTACAATGATGATGAGTCTTCCTGAAAAATGTTTCTGTAATTTTTGGCACAAAAGTCAAAATAAAATTGCTCGAAAATTATCTAAAAAAGAAGAAAGCACAAAAATACAAAGAAAGGTATCAAATAGAATAAGAAAAAAAAAAGACAAAAACAAAATGAAAATGAAAATGAAAAAGTTGTATGAGTTAAGTACATCGGTATGTCATGTTATATAGACGCAGATACATAGATAAATTTGTATCTTGTATCACAGGTGTAGTAGTACTATAGTATACAGTATACAGCTTATGCGACTAATTTGCCTTTTCTTTAATTTTTTTTATTTTTTTTTTTGTGGTAAATTTGTCATTTACTATTGCTACTTTTGCCTTCTATTTGCTGACAGTGATATTTCTTTTTTCTTTTATTTTACTTTTTGTTTGCCTTTTGCTTTGGTTTTGCCTCTAATCCACCAAGTGGAGAAGGCAATAGAGAAAGTATTGTTAGGCGCTACAAATATTCTTATTATATTTTTGTTGGGATATAAATAAGCATAATAAAACTAACATAAAATTAAAAGTGAAATCCGTCAAAATAATGAAAGCGAAATAAATAACTACAATGATCATTATTATGATGATTTTTGGGCAAAGAAATACAATAAAATAATAAAATGTCTAGTAAAACACCCACATAAGATATTAACGAACATACTAATACGAGTACACTCATGCAATACAATATATATGACGTTTAATATACTTATTTATATACAATAATATTAGAAGTAAGCAGAGTAATTTACGCAAATGTACCAGAAGCATGTGATAACGTGATGTAGTCGGTAGTGATGGTTGATGGCTGAGTCTAGGAAGCTATAAAGATTAGAATGGTGAAATTAAATTAAATTAAATTAAAGTTAATTAATGTTTGTTCTTTTAGTTGATGCAATTTTGATGATTATTTATTTATTATTTATTTTAAAAAAAACTAGGACTATAATAATAATATTATAATTATATTTTATGAGCAATAACGACAAAGGCCTTCAGCTCGGAAAGCTGTTTATAAATTTTGACGATTACACTATTGTTTATATATAAATATTCACATATGTACAATATATGTATGTATATCTAATCTAATATATAAAAATTAGTGTTTTGTTTGTTCGTATGTTATGCACTGTCATACCATTCATCTGATTGCATTGAAAATTTGTGAATGTGTATGGTAGATTCCCGGCTTGAACATTGGATAGTTTTAATCCAGATATGTGTCACCGTTCTCGAGATCTAGGATATTTTAAATAACCCCTAAAAGAATACTACACAAAATTAACTAATCTGATACTCAAACTGTATTCTTTGTTGATACTCAAACTATAACAGAGGAAATATAGTGATGCTAAGAAAGGGAACATACTTATTTGATATCTGGCATTTCTCGCCGTATCCGAGATCAGGGTCAGGTGCGCTAAAACCAAAAAAAAAAGTCGTTTGGATGCAACACGTACATAGCCGAAGACGGGTCGGGTACGCTAGTATGAATTATTGTCATCTAATCGAAATATTCAGAAGAATTATTACAATACTAGCTGCCCTGGCGTGCTTCGCTACTCCCCGGCAAATTTTGATCAAAATCGGCTTTGCAAGGGAATGATGGAATGAATGTTATTTATTTTATTATGTTGTGACTCACAATTCAAAAATAGTTGTTTGACAAAGACTACATGATTGATTTGAAAATATGTCTCCAAGCTTTAAATGCAAAATTTGATCCACCGATTTTGTTGATCGATGTAGATGAAATAAACGCCTATATCTTGCAGGAAACTTGCTACAATAAACCAATGAAAACCTCATTCAAATCAGTTAAGCCGTTTCTGAGATTAGCGTGCACAGACAAAAAAAAAAGTTAACGATTTTCAATATGTATAGATTATAATAACTTCCATTAGGATCAGGTATCATGTAATTAATATCTGATTTCTGTATCATTATACATTGTCAACATTTAATATTTTTGTGTGCAGCAAGTTTAGTTTGGGCATTGATTTGATGATGTTTCAATAACCAAACAACAAATTACCGAATTTCTAGAATTTAACAGCTAACTAGTATCCTCATCATTTATCTTATGATTATAATATTATGTATCGACGTGGGATACAATTTTGAAACATAAATTTTGTCAAATCGACTTATCATTTCCCCTTCTGGATGATGTGCGATATCCTATAATCAGTTTCGTCTTTCTTCTTTTTTCTCCTTAAAATAAAAATCTTTTATTACCTTCCCATTCTTTTAAAAAATTACTCACCTGGTAAGTGCGATTAAATTGTAACAAATCTGTTCCAGAATAGAACAATACAAGTAAATGAAAATTGTTTAAAATTTTGTATTGAAATTAGCTCATTTTCATTTAAATTTTCATTAAAATTGTTGAAATTAGTCAGCGGGTGCTCATGTTATACCATAGAATAGAAAAGCGAAACGCAGATTAAGCCAATTAGCAAATGTCTTTTTGACTTACTCACTCACTGACAAACAGACAAATTAACAAGCAAACAAGCAAACAAACACAGAGAGAAACAAAGTAAGAATCATAATATGACTCACTCAGTCACTGATACATAGATACACACTTTCAAATTACATACATACAATAGATACACATGGACATGGACATGGACATGGACATAGACAAATAGGCAGTCATCAGTTTATACTGAATAAAATAATGTGCGTTTTCGTTTTCAACTTTTGCTGAGGCTTTGGCATTTGTTAAATCTCTTTTTTTTTTTTTTTTTTTTTTTTTTTTTTGTTGCGATAAAATTCATGGCATGCGATGGTAATTTGCATTATTTGCGAAGCGCCCAAAAGTAGGCAACTTATTTAACTAATTTAAATAATGGACAATTTCACTGACATAATTTTACTACTTACTATAGTTTGTTTGTTTAACAAACACAAACTTTAAACAACCAACGAAAAACAGCAACAATATATATTTTGTTTTTGCAAACCTGATAATATAATGGACTGTATCTATCGCCAATGCTGCTGCTATATCTATCGTTGCGTAGCTAAAGTTTTTTTTTTTTTTTTTTTATAGAGGAAAGGAAAGAAAATAAGATAGATTATAAAAAAAAAGAAATGTAAAACTTAGAAAATAATATAGATTATAGAAAAGAAGACATGTAAAACTTAATAAATAATATTTCTTAAAGAAAATACAATAGAATAATAGAAAATTAATAAAAATATTATTAGTAAATAAAAAATTGTAATAATTTTATTTGAAAAAATATATAAGAAATAACAAAAATAAATCAGAAGTCTTCCAAACTCTCTAATAATTCATAGATTCGCCATTTCAATATGATGTCTATATACTCAAAGTGTTCAAATATAAAGCAACTTTGTGGAAGATATCAATTTATTAGCTTACAAACTTTGTATTTGTTTAGGAATTATCATTAATTAAAGGGAATCATTTGCATTAGCTTGGAGGGGCATTCAAATAGACAAGCAGAAAAATTGTCAAATACAGAAAGTATGATGATTTTCCAATGCTCAATAAACATTTCACTAAAATAATAATAAAAGTATGTACATTCAAATTGTAAACCAAAATATGTAACTTTTGTTTGATGTGGTTTTCTTCATTTGCTTCAACTATTTTTTTGATGTGATTCAAAAATTCTGCCCGTGTGGGTTTGACAGATACATCAGGTTGCATTTTATTGCATTTTTCTTCAGCAACCCGCCCACTCAAAATATGTTACCCTTAAGACTTGTCATATTCATATTCATGTTGCGTGGTAAATATGAAGTCTTCAAATTTTGGTCATTGGTTCTTGTGGTTTGATACTATTCTGACATTTTCTTCATCTTCTACTCTTGCTTCACATTGCTCGTTTATTTTAGGTAAACTGTCTAGAACATAAATATATATGTACACGCATATATGTAAAATTTATAGTTTCTCCCACCACTGTCAATTTGTTGCTTACGACATTTTTTGAACCAACAAATTAACAATGCAAATAAATAACAAAAAATGTTAAAAAAAAAACAAGAAGAGAGATTCATACACTTAAATATTACAACCAACAATTGTATAGTATTTTATTACCAAGTTTAAGCATTAGAATCATTAAAATTGTTTGTCAAAAGCAATAATTGTTACACCATCATCCACATGTGATTTTTCTATTCTCCAAGGTCAAATTAACATTAAAAGAAATTGGACTTGCGTCCATTTAAGCTATGAAGCAGATGATGACAAAAAGATGACTTTCTAATGAAAAATGTACTACACAGAGATAGAAAAAGGTGAATAATCAATGGACACTCCTCATATTTTAAGGTCCACAAATCGATTTTGTCTTTAGAAAATACATAAATTTACTTTGAAAAAAATGTTTCTATTTATTTTTTAAAACCTAAAAATTATATATGTATTTATATTGTAAAACAAACAATGAAAATCTCTAGCAATTTAGATTTAGGTAAAAGATAATAAAACAATCGATAATTTGCAATCACCTAAAAATATTTACAATAAAAAACAGAAAAATCGAAAATCGACAAATTATTTTTCGAAGACGCCTGCTGAAATCCAATCACTTGAAGGTGTTCTCAGGTGAGCAATTTATTCTCAATTTATTGCTGCTGCTGCTGCTGCTGCTGCTACTACTACTGATGATGATGATGATGCTGATGCCTTGACCTTGTTCTTTTAATATACCTATTCACTCGTCGTAAATCAAATCAACAAAATGAGAAGATACATTTATATCTTAAAAACAACAAAAATATAAGTAAAGTAAAGAAAAACGATTCGTTTCTATTAAATACTAAAAATAGTTGGAAAAGTCGACAAACAGACAAATTGAAAATTGCTTTCATTTCAATTTGTTGTATGGCAAAATGTGTTAAAATGGCAAATGCGCAACAGGTTGACATTCTACTCTATTTTACTCTACTCTCTACTCTTTCTATATAATTGACGTATTAAGATTTCAATCGTTTTGGCCATGACAATCGCGCTAACAACTACTACTATAGGGCACTTCAAGACAATGTCAATACTTTTTGCAACGATCTTATTATTAGAAGCAAAATTATTCAATATCAAATGACAATAAACAAAAGTAATTAAATTTTTATTCATTAATTTAAATTGGTTGATAATTTGCGTCATTTGAAAATTTGTATTATGTAATATATTCAAAAATAGAAATGTTTATCATAATTAAATTAGCATTTCCTTAATAAAATAATATTTAGGCATTTTAGTATTTAAATAAAAATATCCTAAGGTCATGCATATTTCAGGTCCCTAAACTCCAGGAAACCTCAGAATTATTCAAAGTAACTTCATAACATAACAGATGAGTTTTTTGATTTTTAGGCCTAAGTCACTACCCTACCAATCAATGAAGAATTAAAATCATCCGATAGATCAACTGCAATTTGCACAAACTACTCATAGTAGTGAATAAATCAATAGACTGAACTGACTTGGAAATATAAAGAAAATATGTATTACTAACATTAACTTTGCTTCACATGATCCAAAATCATAAACTACATAAATTTAATCAAATTATTCTAAAATAACTTTTTTTTACTTTTCATATTCACAATTCCATAAACGTAATGATGAAGTTCGAATAACAATACAAAATCAAGATCTTTATGCATAAGAAAGACTCTTCTTAACATTGAAGCAATTAAAAATATTACTAACATACTCCTATATTTTAGTTTATAACTCTGGTTTCTTATAGTCGAGGATAATGTTTAATATTTAGAAACCTTCTTAGAAAAATATACAGTTAAATAGTGAAAAATTCATACAAATTTGATTAGAATTTTTTTCCAAATACACATACATACATACATACATACATACATACATATACATATACATATACATATGTACAGGTCAAACAGATAACTTTACTATGTTTTGAAATAAATTATTATTATTATGATTCTTATTTTTATTGTAATTTATCATTATATTTGGCTTCTCTTGCTAAAGAAATCAAATTTAACAGATAAACAGAATCTATTCAAAAAAAAAAAAAAAAAAATACTTTTGTGATTCACTGTAAATAGATTATGATATATCAATGATGTTCTTTTAACATTTGTTCATTTCATTTGATTTCATTCAAAATCAGCAGCATCTTCATTGCCATTATCGTCATTATCCATTTTATATATTGTATTAATCCAATTTTATATATGTATGTACTTCTCATTTCATGTGTGAATGACTGACTAACTGAATGACTGACTGACTGCAAGACCTTCTAAAGTGTCAACCAATAATATGACTAAATGACAACTGAATCATCATCACAATCAGCACTTGGTCCAAGAGATTTCCAACATAAAGGTGTGATTTCTCTATATATACTCGTATATATATATATAATATATTCTCTAAACTATATACATTAGTATATGAATTGAATTTGAAATGTGGTGTGTGTTAGACTAAATATATCTTTTCGTTTCTTTCTTAATTTGCAATAGATACATTCATCCATCTATGTATCTACGTGTATCCATCCAAATGGTAGCGGAGGCGTTTTGATTCTATAGAATACTTTTCAAATTAAAATTAGTTGATCATGTTGTTGTTGTTGTTGTCGTTGTTTTTGTTGTTGTTGTTGATTTTATTGCTTTAAGAAAACACATTTTTAAAATTAATTTATGATTCATTTGTTGCCTCGATTCGATACAACAAAATGTCTCCTTTCTAATGATGCGTAATCATTTTTATAACGTACATATGCGCGCATATTTTAAATATTTAAAGAAAATCAAATATCAAAATAGAAAATGTAAAATGTAAAATAATTGAATTAATCGCTTGTTAGTTTTTGACCTTTTAATCAAGAAATATTTCACTGAAATAGAATTTTTCAAATGAATATAAAAAACATTTACATTTTTCCATATAAAATGACCTCAAAAATAGCTTCGGCTAAAGTGCCATAAAGTATGCAACACTCTCTCACACTTAACTCAATTCAATAGACCCAGACACAGAGGTAGGTATACATACATACAAACGACAAATGGCAAATACCAATGAACAAAAATCAACTGAGTTAAGTAAAGTCAAAACAAACCTAAAGAGACTAAATCAAAGTAACTTAAGCTAAACGAAACCAAACCAAAGCAAAGCAAAGCAAATCAAAGTAAAGCAGACCAAGCCAGACACTTTCCCTCATCATCAACGTCATTCTCATTGACATCATAACCATCATCATCATCATCATCATCATCATCATCACTCTCTTTATCTTCATCAACAATACCATAGCCTTTGTTATTGGCCACATCAAAAACTGTTGCATCATTGAACTAGTTTTTTCACATTCATTCATTTTCAATTCAATTCAACTCGAAGCAATCCTTTAGTATATTCTTCTCTGTGTCCTGCAGTTTCATTTCGTTTTGCTTTCCTGTCTATTCAATTCTGTTCTGTTCACATTGTCTCGGTTTCTGTTTCATTATCCAATTGATTTGAAGAATTGAATCAAAAGGAAACCACTAAGCACATTTGCATCTATTTAACCTTTTTATTGCGCATATCCTTGTGAACTCGTTAACCCACATTGAAGGCGTACAAATGTGTTTAACCTCAAAAAGATACACTTACTATAATATTAGAATACAATAAACCACATGCATGCATGCATGCATACGAGTATACGACTATACTCGTATGTAAACCTGCATGTATGCAAATAAGTATCTAAAATCGTATACATTTGTATCTATTCCTTTACATGTAAGTTTGTATGGGAAAAGTCAATAGAGATACATCAGACATCAACAAGAGCAACAACGTTAGCAATTGAAAAAGGAAATATTTGCAATGCTTACCACGACCTTAGTTTAGCTCAACTCAACACAACTCAGTTCAACTTAGCTCAGCCCAGTTCAGTTCAGTTCAGCTTAGTTCAGTTTAGCTTTAGCTCTTGAGGGTCGACATTAGCAGGAAGTTGATCATAATATCGTATATATTTTAACTGAATTCAACTTATAATGCCTTAGTATAATAGTAACTAGTAATAACTAGTACATGCATCTTTAGTTAGAACTTAAGTAGATGTTAAAAGAAACAATTTGATAAATTAAGTTAATTTTTTCATTTGAAAGTAAAAACTAAATTGTCTTGTTAAATATGATGACCCCATCATATTAATGGATTTAATAAAATTTAAGGAATTGATATAAGAATTGAATGGTAGAATAAAAACAAGTTATGTCTTAAAGTTTATATGCTAAAATTAATTTTTGTGATCTGTTCACTAATATAGATCACAAGATAGTGTAGAAATTAAAAGAACTTAAGGGACATTGGCGAAAATAATCAGGTAGAATATTTTTTGAAATCAAATCAATTGTTTTCTGAGCAGAATTTATGGCCTTGGGCATTGAAGAAAGTGGAGGCTCTCAAAGTAGTGAGAGAAAAAAAACAAATGAACGTGTAAGGAGGCCCAGATCCCATGCCCCGGTTGCTCCGCCATAAATCTGAACCTGATTGCTTCTGTGAAATAAAATAATAATTTTTTCAATTCTAAGGCAAAACGAAGAATAAGTTAATGAATAAAAGAACAAAAACCCAGTAAGAAGAACATTAACTTTGGCTATGCAGCGCCCCTTCTATTGATCCAAGGGTCTTGAAATTCATGGTTGATGGATATAAGTCAGAAACTTATAGTGTCCATATTTCAGTTCCATAGTACAAAAAACAAAAACGTGTTTCTAATAAGAATATTTTGAATTAAAATATTCGGATTTTTTTTTTGATCCGAGGGTCTTGAAATTTACTCAGTTGGTGGATATGGGTCAGACACTTACAGTGTCCATATTTCAAGTGGATAGTACAAAAAACAAAAAAAGTTTTTCTAATAAGAACATGAATTTGGATCTGGGTTTGTATAGGGGGGTACACCCTTAGTTAACCTATTCGGTTAATTCCGATAAATGTACTGCGTATGGTGAAAAGACGGCTTCACCCATTCCCCATATTGTAGATAAACAGCTCTTCATTGTTCTGAAGAGTTAACAAAAACCTGATATAAAAGCAAAGGTCAAAAGCATGCAGAATATTTACTGATCATCTAGAATCTGTCTCCACTGAAACAAGGATGGTCTTCAGATTACTAACTCGATGCTTTACAGACTACTTACTGAAGCCTCCAGATAAGAAAAATTAATTCTAGAGAGATGTTATTATCTCCATATTATTGCTAATATTTCTATAATTTTTCCATTTAAAAAGAAAATAAAATTATTGGAATGGTAGAGCTGCTGACTTTTTGTATTGTATTTAGGTACTTTCACACTAATTCTTAGATTCAAAACATTTGGTTTTAATTTCAAAAACAATTCATTTTTCATTTCATTTGTTATGAGAATTTGTTTACACTTTTTTCAAATTTCAATTTGGAAAATCAATTTGAATTTACTTGCAAGTTTCTTTGACCATGAAAACTGACAAAGAAGATTATTCATGATAGTCAGTCTAATATTTTTCCATTTATTTATTTCAAAGCTAAATAATTTTTTTCACAATTTTTTTTTTCACATTTTTTAATTTGTGAAAAGATTTATTATATAGTATAAATTTGTGTAATAAAATTCAAGGTAACAGAAATATAATAACAACAAAAACAAAAGCAAAAACAGTGAGACAAATACTTAAGAACATTTTCATCTTCTTAGAAATTAATTATTTCTTCTCTCTCTCTGTTTTTTTTTTTTTTTTTTTCTAAATTTTTAATAAGATACTTTTAGTATAAAAAAATATTCTTAAAATTTGCGAAAATTCAATTTTCCATAAATACTATAATTCCATAATGAAAAATGTTTAAAATAAAATTTAATTTTAATTTCAATTAAAATGAAAATGGAAAAAATATTTATTCATCGTCCTCATTTAATTTATATTTCTATTTGAATTAATTTGTGACTTTGACATACAAAATATAGAAGAAATATCTTTTAAATAGATAAGTGAATTTCTATATATTATAGTTTCTTATTAATCTTATAAGATTTCTTTTTTTTTTTTTGCTCAAGTTTAAAATTTCTTATTTGATTACTGAATTTTTATAAATATTTCAGTGAAAAGGAAACACATAATTTGCATATATAAAAAATAAATTTACTGAATATTTATCATTTATTTAAAGTGTTTTTGCTGTTGCTGTTTTTAAGCGTTTCTCTTCAAATAAGTAGCAGGAAACCATTTACAGTATCTCTTTATACTCATATATGTATAAGTATATCTGTCAGTTTGTTGTATCTATAAGTGGTCGTTAGTATCTTTGTGTGAACGCGTAAAATGTGCGCCATGTGCCAGGCAAAATAATATTATAAAAAACAATAGTAGAAACAACAACAGAATTTGAGTTTTTCTTTCTTATGGTACAACCAAAATGCTAATATTGCTATGAATATCACTATGACATCGAATATTGTACACTCTACGCACCAAAAGATTTAATTTTCATGTAGAAAATATGTACTATATGTATATTGAATGAGTACTTTTTAAAATCTTATAATTTTGTAAAGATTCTTAGGTCAGATAATTCATAGTTCAAACTCAATTATTGTCAAACCATTGTACATCGCGACTATTATCTATGCATTTTATAAAACAAAGTCCCCTGCCACGTCTGTCTGTCTGAACGCAATGAACTCAAAAACTACTGAACATATCTTCATACGGTTTTCACCAATGGATCGAGTGATTCATGTGGAAGATTTGAGGAGCATATCATCAGATCAGCCAATCAGTATTAATTAACTTTTTGAGAGGGAGAGGCCGGGCAACATCTGCCCGAGTATCTAGTTGTTTATACTCCTTTATTCTATTATGACTATTATAATCAGAATGATTTCTTGATTTATTCCTTATTCACTGATTTTAGTTGTAAGGCCCATGATTCCTTTGGCTATAGACCTCCATAAGGTACAAGAAGCAGCTTGCTTGGGCTTAACTAGATCTGTAAGTTAGTTTTAATTTCTAGTTTCTAGTTTTTTAATTCTTACATGTGAAAATGTGTCAGGAAAAATACTTGTTATAATGAGGAATAGATTTTTAAGGTTCATTAAAGTTATTGATAATATGTCCAGAGCTTTGATAAAGGAGAACAAATTGGATTTTTATATTAAATATTTTATCTAACGTTTCATTTATTTATATCATCTTTCCTTAAATGAAGCGTATAATATTTTTGATAATGCCGAATTTATTGGAATAGAACAATAATTCTTTTTTTTTTTTTTGTCTTTTTGGTTTCTTGTTTTATCGCTGTTTATGAATGTTTCTAAGTGTTTGTGACTGTGCAAAATTTGTGTTTTTTTCTTTTAGATATTTTATCATTTTCTGGGTTTTTTTTTTTTTTTTGTTTGGTTTGCTTTGGTTTTGTTTTGTTTCCTTTATAAAATTGTTTTTATTTGTGCTATTTTTATATATCTATGTATGTAATCACTTAAGATTAACATAAAAGGACGAAAAAAGGACATACAGGCAAGTTACATAAACATATAAATATATGTATATTTGTATGTAAATATGATTATTTTATGCGCATATTAAATACAGTGATTTGCTATTTGCTATTTTTTCTTTATACAATATTTTGATTTTAATTTGTCCCTCATGAAATGATGACGTCAATATAAGAGAGTTCAACGTTCTACTAGAATCATTAAAGGACTACATGATTTTAACAAAAAATAATAAATTAAATGACTACTAGATTATGTTACGTTTTCAGTTTAATCAATTTTTATTAAAATAATCGTTTATATTCATGATTTTTATTGTGAATTTAGACCTACGAGTATACAAGAAATGGAATTGAAGCGAGAACCAAGGAACTAGTAGAGTCTTATCGAGGCACTGCGCAATGGGGCTGATGGGCCAAATGATGCATGTTATACACCAATATTTTTGTCGAAGCTGTGAAGATGAAGAAGAATCAGAGAGTATTCAACGTGTCCTTTGTGATTGCCCTACTTTTATTGGAAGACGTACCCGCCTTCTCGGGAAACCGTTCTTTGATAAATTAGACAGTTTGACAAAGATGCCACTAACTTAGGAGACTTGCCTTTGTTCGTGGAATCTTCATGCTGGTTTTAGAGGCTGAAGGAGATCTCTAGGGATTGCCATACAATTACTCCAAGCCCATGATCGACACCAACCCATTCCCCCTCTTTTCTTCACCCTTCCCTAATCAGGTATCCCAATGGTCCACAAGGCTTTTGGGTGAACTCGTGTGAACTTGCGAGTGGCTGTTTCATCTAACCTAACCAATTGTGAATTTAATAAGAAAAATACTAATGTAATCAAAGCCTTCACTTATGTATGCACTTATGAGTAATAAGTGAGTAATTCATTGTAATTTTAAAATTATAATATTAAATTCTATGTCTATTTAAAATGTGAGGAATCAGGAACTTGTCCATGCAATTATACCTTTTTTGTTCAATCTAAAATCTAATCCAGAAACTATAATAAATTACTCACATTTGTTATGTGACTTGCATATTAGAGTTTAATAGTGATTATATCTTTCAGTAGTTGATATATATAATAATTTGACAAATACAAATACTAAAAAGATTTCAGTTCCCTTCATCATCCATTCCAATCATTTTTAACTTCAATTTCAAATCAAATTCTCAAATACTCGGTGGGAAATGTTAGCATTGATATGTATGATGGACAACAAAACAAGCAAACGAATGAGCATAGCTCGATAGATTCTCCATGCAATGTTCTATAAGATTTATGTATACTAAAACCATCTGATTTTAAATAATAAAAGAATACTTATCCTTCAAATATTGTACAATATTAAGCCATACATATTTTGTTTGTAGTTTACTTTGTGCATTGTGCACATGACAACCGCCAAATACAATTTTTGATAGTATGTACTCACATATATAATAAGAGTGAACTTATTCAAAAATATATACATATCATCAAAATACATGAAAAAGACAAACAAAACTTTCAAATTGACAACGTCACAACAACAACATTTTATTGATTAAACACAATTCCTCCAAACAAATTAAAAAAAAAAAAAAAAAAACAAAAAAGAAAAGAAAAGAAAAAAAAAATCACATAAATAAGAAGTTTTCGTTTTAATATTTTAACTACTTAAATGCCAACATTTCAGACTGATTTCTTGCCATTTACATATGCACCCTCATCCGAATAACTTAAGCTCAATTTTTCCAATTTTATTTACTACTCATGTATGTCTTAAATATTAAGTAAACACAAGAAAAATATTATTAAGCTCTATTTTAATGGAAATATTATTCGGTTATGTTATAAAAAGAAAGTATTTTATGATACTTCAATCCCATTTCATATTCCTGAAATTCTATATTAAAAAGTATAGAGCCCATGAGGCAAGTCAACTTTATTGAATAATATAATTCTTTAAAACTATCATACAGAATCAAACAAAAGTCTCCCAATAATATGCTCACCATACTGCAAAAATCCTCAATGAAATGAAATTTCCCAATGAAACTTATCTGATTCCTCTGATCTGCGCAATGGCATCAAAATTATATTTCCTGCAAGCACAATAATCCCTGGTGATGTAATTCCCATTATCATTCGAATCCTGTTCTTGCTAAATTGTAGAAATCTTGAATGTCTTGAAAACTGAAATACTACTTTGTCTAGAATTCGACAGAGAGATACATCAATGGTTATTATCTTCTAATATTTCCTTTATCATTTCATCTCTTATAAAAACTATTTCATATAAAAACTTAACTGAAATTAAAAACAAATCAAATAAAACTATTTAAATTTAAGTTTTTCTTTTGTGATTTTTCATTAAATCAATTTCACAACTAAAAAAAAAAAATATCTACAAAATTTAATAGGCAAAGTTCTAGGGAGGGCCTTACAAAAAGAAGAGTAACATCTACAAAATGCGCAGCAATTTATCTAAATTTTTGTTGTTTTTATTTGTATGCATGATGAAAAATGGAAATTAAAAACTTATTACAAAAACAAAAAAATAAATAAAAAATATAAAACAAAAAAACTTTATTTCAAATAAATTTGAAATGCAAAAATTAAATATATAAAAGAAAATAATAATACTAAAACAAACAAACAAATAAAAATTGAATAACAAAAATAGTTTTAATTTATGCCAAAAACGTCGCTATTTCAATTCACTTGTGAATTCATTCTCTGCAACCTTAAAGCCCTGAGCACCGAGGCCCATGGGCGTAGTGAAAATTATTATACTAAATATGTATGTAGTATGTCATCATCATATTTTATTTATAAATTCAATAAATTTTACTAGCATATTGTAAGCAGCAACAATCAAGCTATCAAATCTAATACCCCAACAAAGCATCTTATGCTTTTGGGCATCCAATATCAGATGAAATTGTTTTGAGAACATGGACCAGAAGCTTTTCATAGGCTGCAACCAAACCCAATTATCAAAATACCATACAATGATTTGAAGTGAAATCACATTAATATTAAATGAAAACAAAAGAAAAGTGAAACAAAATTCTTGTAAAAGATCTTTAGAGACATTCAGATTTACTTGGACAGGGATTCATTTTCTCTTAACTCGATATATTTGTAGTATGTATGCCCAAAGTGACAACTGTAGATAGTTTAAAGAAAAAGTTAAAACAATGTAACAGTTCAGTTAGATCAATGTTTCGATAAACAAGTGAAAATATGTGTGTATCATAAGAAAAAATTGAAATTATTTGATTGAAAACCAGACTCTCAGACTCTCGGAAGATCTGTAATTTTGTATACTTATATACTTAAGTATATTACAATTAGTCTAACTAATGTGATCATTTTCAATTGTACGCCCATGTTATTGTTGACTACTACTACTACTACTACTACACAATAATCGCAATAATTTAGATCTACTATAATGACTTGTTGAGTGATTGTTATGCCTTTCGCAACAATGTGATTAATATGAGACACACACAGACACACAGAGGCTATGACGAGTTTAAAACACTTTTGCAATTTAACACTATTTTTTTTTTTCTATATTGTTTTTGTAATGAAAAAATTTAATTTATATTTTATTATAAATTAAAAGGCGGCATATTTGTGGCTTGTTGCCGTTTGCCATCTGTCAGCCTTGAAAAATGTATAGAATACAATACAATAGTAGAATATATTGTGGCGCAATTGAATTGTACAAAAACTTTTTATACACTCGGGAAGACATGCACGACATCACAATTCAATTGTTTAATTAATTCAAATGTAATTTGTGCATTTTACTATTTTTAATTAAATTCAATTAATAAAAAAATAAAACAATTTAATACAAAAAAAAATTTACAAAGTTACTTTTAATTTACTAGTTCCCACAAAGATAACAGGCCTTTTACATATCATTGAAATAGATTATTAGATTACAAAAAATTACAGATCTCTTTTTTTTACAGGAATTACAAGATTTATCAATCTATCATACACCAGTAAAAGTTTTGTGTTTTGACACAGATGTGTCAACAAGTCACAGTAACTTATGTCCAAAATTGAATGAGTTGAGTTAGAATGTCTTTATTATTATTCACCAATTCAAAACACATATTTCGACTTAATAGTTTTCTTAAAATATGTCATAGAATCATAGTTATATTTGTACGTATATTCTACCCTGATCACTTTTCATTCGTACACCTAAAATTTTTTCACAAATCCAATTTTCAAACTCTTTTAAACAGTTATTGAAATAAACTTAAAATAATATTTTAGTTCATTTTTTGTAGAACACTTTTATGGGTTGTTTGAATATCCCATATCTCGGAAATGGGGATACATATCGGGACCAAAACTATCCTATGTTCAAACCGGGAACCCAACAAACAAAGTCACAAAATTTCAAAACAATCAGATGAACCCTATGCCAGAGCATGACATACGAACAATTTAAAATAGTAATTTTTATATATAAGAAGATATAAGAAATCCTTGACAAATGATACTTTGATGTATTTTCTGGATGCAGAAATTGGTCACATAACAAGGAGCACTTGTTATTGTATGCAGTGTCATGGACAGATACCTTTGCAGTATCTCAATGTTAGAGTTACTTGCCATTCCCCACAGTTGCATTGCATATTTCCATACTTTTTATTTTTAGCTGCATTTTATGTGGATTAGCCAGATTAGCCTCCGGTCCAGATAAACTCTGAAGTGTTTGACAGTGATGTTTTGTGGAATAGTGGACCCGTTCAATTTTACCGAGAGACAACTACCTAGCCAGACTCTATCAAATGCTTGTTAGCAATCTAGAAATACAGTAGCAAAGTATTTTTTCTTCAAGTGCAACTATAATGCATTTAACAATTCGGTGACATTGCTCAGTAGTTCCATTTCCTTTTCTAAACCCAAACTGATATTCCGCTATGTTGTTTAGTTCGTCCAGGGCAGATACCAATCTTCTTAAGAGCAGTTTTTCAAATACTTTAGAGAAGGTTAGCAATACAGTAATGGAACGGTATGATGCCGTAAACAGCTCAGGCTTATTGGATTTTGGGTTCACAATTATATCTGCGCATTTCCATTGCCCTCGGTAGTGATCTAGCCTTAGCATAGCATTGAAGATATATGTCAGAATTCTGATGCACTTTGGAGGCAAATCTCTAAAGGTAATTCCATCGATTTTGTCATAAACTAAATACAATAAAATTTCAATTTGTTGCCAAGGATTACTTTTGTAAAAACACGATGTGAATTGTTATGCCCCGTCAAAACTTTATCAATATCGGCTTTTGATTTATTTGAAAATATGTTTTTAAGCTTTATATGCAAAATTTGATCCTCTAACTTTAACCGATCTTGTAGGTCGATTTTAATGAAATAAACGCTATATTTTACAGGAAGCTTGTTACAATACTCCAATGTAAATCTCATTAAAATCGGTTAATCCGTTTCTGAGATTAGCATGCACAGACAACAAATAAAAAAAAAGTTTACGATTTTATATGTGGTAGCGATAGGTTTTACAAAATTTATTTAACATGTATTTTATTTTTTACATTTTTTTTCTTTTTTTTTTTTTGTTATTACATAGAAATATGTAATAAAACTAAAAGGAAAGCATTTTACTCAAAATGGATTTTCGACATAATAAACATTGACCTGTTGACACAGAAGTAAGTGTACAAAATACACTGAAAAAGGCAATAATATTTCAATCAACCCACTATTTTATATAAGTAGTATTACTTTCTTATCAAAAGTTCGCTCATCATTTACATTAGAGAATAGTAGAAGCTAGAAATTCCATAAGGCAATTTTACAAGGGGCTTAAATCCTTTGTGAAAAAATAGAAATCAATATCAGTAGCTTTTTAGAACAGCAATTTTTCATGGGCCCATGAATATTGAACTCATATTAAACTATAAAATTATTTGTTCAACACAAATGAATTGCTGAAATTAGTACAATAAATTCTTTGTCTTAATTATCATTTCCGTTATGAAGTTGAGGATGCAAATGTCTCCTAAAATTGGTTTTGCGGATCCCCTATATAATAGTAGCGCCATATTATTCTGTAAGTATGCGGATCACAGTTTAAGAATCTCTAGTTAAAACGACATGTGTTAAGATCTTCCATAAAACAATTTAATTTCAGTAGTAATTACAATTACAGATTCTTCTCTGTTTAATCAAGCGCATCTTATAAAAAAATTAATTAAAACTACAAAGACAAAAACAAAAACAAAAATCTATTGCCATAATACATAGTAGTATGTATCGTTTGTTATTATTATTATTATTGTTCTACTTGTGCGCCCACAACTTAAAAAAATATAAGGAAAAAATAATGATGATAATTAGAAAATAAATGGCAATGATTCTCGTTAAAAGCTTCTAAACCGCCTCAATGCCTCAAACAAACTCAAATGAACGATCGATCGATGGCACAAAACCTTAGCGCTGAACAGATTCCATGAGTATGAAATAATGAAAATATATCTATATGAGTATAAAGTGAAACGTTCCCTCAATTGCTTACTTAATCGATTGACGCTGGGCTGACTGGGGGCTTGACATTGAAAATTGAACGCTGTTGTTGTTAACAATGCATGGCATTGACATTGTTTTCTGTTTTTGTCAGATTCTTTCTTATTCTTCTGTGTTTTATTTTATATATGTATATTTATTTATTCATTTGTTTTTCAATTTTTCTAGTATTTATTTTTATTTTATTTTATTTAATTTTTTTTTTTTTTTTTTTTTTTTGTTTCTTTATGCGGAAGCAACCCTATTGCAATTAGTACACTTAAATTCATCATTATCTTCAATAAAGCATAAAGCTACTAAGTACAATAAGTAGCAAAAATTATATACATACTACTACTACTACTACTTATAAATGCAGTAAGTATTCATACACTTAAATGCCACACCCGATCTACAGTTGTTCGTATCTCATTCATCCACACCTACAACAAAAACAATAAATTCACTTTGATTGAAGCCGCCATCGTCGTCACTAATTCATTTAACAATAACAACTATGAAAGTTTAAATTAAAATAAAAAACCTCAGCTCAATTATTTGCACTTATTATTTTAATATATTCAATTTTAATACAATAATAGATACATCAGCATCAGAAACATCAGAAACAATATCAGAAATTTGATATACATATACTATGTATGTACATGGATACTGTGAATTTAATGGAAAATTATAGATTTTATTTATTATGGATGTGATAGTTCAGAAAACTAAAATCAACTAATGAACGAAACTTTGTTTATTATTCATTCAGTGATTCATAATGACAACAATTGTCCATCACACATGTTTCACCTAAGGTTGGTTGGGTGGGGGTGGATTTTTGAAATTGAAACTGACTTTAAAGTGGCAAAACATGTTAAATTTTTGCATTGTAAAGATACTTTTGTTAATAATAAAAAACTTCAAATCAAACTAAAAATCAATTAAAATATTTAATTAGTTAAATACATGAACGTATGAGTAATTATGTAATGTATACGTTCATTAAACTTTATATACTTATACAATATATAAGTACATGCTTATGTATATTTCACACATTATGACTTATGAAGACGATACTACTTAGGTGTAAAATCTCTTCACTGAGTGATGATTTCAACACATAGAAATTTACATTGAAGACCCTTTTAAGCCATCAACACCTTTGATAAACAGACAACTTGCCAGATCTCCGGGAAAATTCATTGAAATGCAAATAATTAGCTCATGCGAGATGAAACTATCATGCCTTACTCATAATCATTTTGTTGCACCATACTAGTCTTTGGCATACACATACTATATGTAAACCTATGTATATATCAATGTATGTATGGAAGAAATACGAACATTTGAAACATTTCAATATTTTTATTTTTTTTTCATCCCACAAGGGTACAATTCTGTGGAATGTCATGTATGATGGCATTCTGCGGATTTGTAAACCCAATGGAGTGAAGATCGTTGGGTACGCGAATGACATTGCTATAATAGTTGTAGAAAAGACTTTGAATGAGGTTGCATCCAAAATACAAAGGACAATTTCAGCTTGAGGGAGTGGCTTAAGCTGTACTACCTCTAGTCTGGCGGAACATGAGACCGAGTTGATCCTTATGAGCTCTAGAAAAAAGGTGGTTACACTCTCATTGAAAGTTGGAAGCCATTTAATTGAATTGAAACCTTGTATTAAATGCCTGGTTGTACTTTTGGACCATTGACTATGCTTTAAGTTCCATCAAAAAAAGCAGCTGCCACCATAAAAAAACTGGATTCTCTCAAACGTAGGCGGACCCAGGCAACAAACTCGAATTCTACTTAGTTCGATAAGTAAATTCACGATGCTTTATGTGGGCCTAATCTGGGCCGATGCACTTGTAACCAAATCCTACCTTCGTGGTATAAAGAGTGCTCACAGAATTTCTAACCTTATATAGAGCTTATCGAACAGTTGCAGATGATGCGGCTGATGTACCTGCAGGCAGACTTCCAATAGATCTGGAAGCTCTGGCTGCAATGGACAAATACTTCACACGAGCATCTTATCAGACAGCAGACATGAAAAAGATTAAGACCGGATTCTTAAATATATGGCAACACAGGTGGAGTAGGACACAGCCATGGAGGATACACCAGCTCATCACAGATATTAAAGCCTCGTTCTGGGGACGTGGAGTTCGAATTTACTCAAGTCGAAAATGGCCATGGATGTTACAGCCAGTATTTGCATAGGTTTGGACACGCTGTGGATGCATATTGTGGTCTCTGCTGAGATGTCGTGCCCCCGTTTCGAAGTGGAGCGACGAAGAATGTATGCATGCCTTGGATTTTTCTTGCAGCTTACAAGAGATTGTAAGATGCATAACAAAATCTTCGCAGCGCTGCACTCGAATGTACAAGCGAAGGTGATAACAATTAACATAAAATATACAAAAATTTAGACTAATATAATCCAATGAAAAACTTTTACATTTCTTAACTAATATAAACGAACATTTTTAACTGATCCAATGAATACCTGATACTATGAACTGCCATATAAGCTAACCAACTAAGTATTATAGTATAACTATGTTGTAAAAGGGATGTAAGTTTTGGTGGAACTCTAGTTAAAATACCCGAGATAGTATAACCAATAAGAATTCAAAAATAATTTTAGATTGACTATATTAAATATGTAGTATATAGGATCATGAATCTTCATTTCTCAGTTTCCCATTTCATATGTATGAAGTTTATTCTATCAATTTACAAATTAAATGAAACTTAAAGAATGTTAAGCTTTGGTTAGCATAATTTCTAAATTTCAAATAAACTATTAAAAATTATTGTACTATAATATTACATAAGTGAATGCTGTCAATTATCTTTTATCATTTCTATTGAATTTTATTAAAAATAACATTAAATACTCGTAGACAATCAAAATGAAACTTAACTCAACTAAAACTCAATGACAATTAAAAACCAATAAATGTTAACTTTGCAATATAATTGCATTAAATGTCATTCAATTAATGTCATCATTCTAAAATAGAATGACAAAACTCAACATCAGGAACACACAGACCAGACACAGATATACTAATATGTTTGAACATAGAATTTCTCATAGAATGACCCATTGTCAAACTATCAACCTTAACCTACGTTATTAGTGTAAATGCAAGTATATGTACATTGTACATATATATAAAATATGCAAATTGACACCCATGGTCATAATAATAAGTGAATGCATCCTCAATAAATTATGTCAATGACATGATTCAGAATATGTAGGGTGATTTTAAGGTTAAGAATTGATAAACTGTTATTATTATTAACAGACCTTTCAAAGATTGTGCTGAGACCTGAGATGCTGGTGACAATTGACTACTGTATTATCACTATTATCACTCCAAAAACAAAGACAAATATCATGAATAAATGAATGGTTTAACAAAGACAAATTATGAGGACGCATAGCAAATCATTTTCCTTAGGAAATAAGCAATATTACATATAATAATCATAATTAATGATCACGAGATGCCTTTATATTGATTATGGGCTACTTTAATTCACTTCCATCTTTCATTTAATTTTCTAAGTTATTTTTATCTAACCTAATTTTCTTTTTTCTTGTGGGTTGTGGGTTTAAAGTTTAAAGTGTTCATTCAAATTTTCTTTTATGGATTTCAATAATTTCTGATATTTGTAATCGATCATATATAAATGGTCTTAAAGTGATGTTAATATGATGATAAAGTTATTGAAATTAGAATGTATTCAATATTTTGAACATAAATGTTTATGTACTGAATTGTAGATATGCATGATCTTTAAGCAGCTGCTATGCAAATAATAAATGCATACATCATTCATTTAATCATTTAATCATCTATTCATTTACTCATTCATTGATTCATTCGTATAGTCATTCATTTACTAAATCATTCAATCTTGCTATTCTATCATTTATTTCATTTAGAATCTCAACAATATACTCTCACTCTACCTACATCACCCCCCTCCCCCCCTCCACTCTACACAATTGTCACCCACTCTCTTTCTGTGTTTTCATCTCTCTACATACTCATAGTATCTCAAGCTCTTTGATAGCCAAAAAATACTTTTAAAAAAATGTGTGCACTCTTTCTCTCTTTCAACATTGAAATGTTGCCGCTTTAGTGAATTTATAAATTGGGTCAACAGAGCAAAGTAAAGCGGAACATATAAATTACATATACATGTGCCCATCCACATAGCACACACACACACACACGCACACATACACACAGACACCCAGATATATGCATGTATCTATGTATATTTATATATGTGTAGTTATAGAAAATACAAGAAGCATATACCTAGAGAGAGTGAAGAGGAGACTAAGCCTTTTTTCAAGGTCAAAGTACATGGACAAAAGTTAAGAACTGCAAATAATAACAAACGACATCAGTAGCAGCAGCAGCAGCAGCAGCCACAACAACAACAACAATAACCGCAACAACAAGTACCATTATACATATGCATTTATATGTGTGGGAGTATGGATGTGTGGATGTGTATCTATGTAAGTATTATAGCAAAGTATATACAACCATCAGTGCATTTGCACTAAGACTTTTCTCTTATGTGGTCACATGCATTTGCAGATGACACACATCTTCCTGTTTTTTGTTAGATTCTTACTAATGTGGTTTCATAGGATTTGACCGCAGGTTAAGCTTTACTTTTGTGTACAATAAATACACATTGTATATATAAGAGTACACATATAGAGAGAGATGCAGATACATAATATGAGATATGATTTGCTTTAGGCCATACAGCTGTTTCTGACATGTCCAGCAGATAAATAAATGTAAAAAGTTAATAACAAAACCAGAAATATGAAGCTTACCCTTATGTCAAAATGGAAGAAAATTTGAGTATAGAAATATCTAACAAAAAAAAAAAAAATGAAAATTATTTGAGTTGGTGGGAGGAGGAGTGGTTTGTGGTTTTGGGGTTTTGAAAAGAAATAGAAAACCTTGTCATCATCAACATCATCAAAACACACAGTTTATCATGCGTCAGAATGCCATTCAACATCATAAAAAAAAATCAACCAATTTCCATTGTCATCATGATGTTGATGGTGATAATATTTGTGATGATGGTGATGTTGATGGTGATGATGATGTTGATGATGATGATGATGTTTTTGATGATGACGACAGCAATTTGCCACAAAATTCACGTATTTTGGTGGACATTGTATCTACTTTTTTTCTTATATACTATACGACACTTTTAATGAATTTCACCATTTTTATGGCATTTTTTCCCCCTTTTTTTCGACTCCCTCTCAGAGCCTTTCCTTCTGCTTTCTCTCTATCTCTCTCTCTCTCTCTCTCTCTATCTCTCTATCTATCTAACTCCTTTCCATCCAGAGTGTCCTTCTCTCTTTTCTATTTTTTTTTTCTTCTATTTTCCTTTTATATTTTCTACACTTGACTTGACTTTACTTCTCTTGGTTTGGTTTGGTTTGGTTTGGTTTTGTTCGCATCACTTGTTCACATCAAGTGGCAACTTGTGTTTAACCAAAAAGCACTTCACTTCTGACACACCATACCAAATATCATCATCATCATCCTAGTTCTATGGTTCAACAATAAAAGTAAGTATTCATTTAGCATGCAGCTCATATTCGCCTATGCTATACTATGTTCCTTTGGATCATTGTTCTTTTATGTTTTGTATAGATTGTAGATAATATACATTTTCTTTAGAGCATTCAGTAAGTTGTCTTAACAGCTCCACTTTTTCCTTATTCTCTACTATTCCCATTCCCATACCTATTCCTATTCTATGCTATTCCTATTCTACTACTACTTCTTAGTTCAACTCTCCTCCTTTATGGTTTTTCAATTTGACTTTAGTTAAACTTACTTCGGTTTTGATTTAGAGGTTTAGTTGAAGGCAACACTTACCGCATATCTCCATGACATCTTGACGGCTTTTTTACTGCACTGTGCTCCTGGTACACTACTTTTATGTTGTTCTGTGTTGACTCCTGACTTCCTGTTGACTCTGTCAGCTAAATCAACTTGACTGGATTTTTTCTTTTTATTATTTGAATTTGTTATCTGTTTTTGTTTGGATGACTTTTTGATTTTTACTTTACTTTAATTTGATTTTATTTTATGTTTGATTTGTTCGAAATCTCTGTCGCCTCTGGGTTTTTGTTGTTTCTTCTTTTATTTATTCAAAAAAAAAAAAAAATCCGCAAACCAACAACAACCAACAATAATAGAATAGAAAAAAATAGAAAAAAAAATTAATTGCACACTTGATGCATTTTTTTCCTGCTGGAAATCCTTTAAAAAAGGATTTGAAATATTTAAATATATTATTTAAAAAAAATTATTTTATTAAATAAAAAAAAAAATCATACATATTTTATTATTAATTTTCAAATTGAAATTTTTAAATTTATTTATTTAATTTTTTTTTTTTTTTTGCGCTGAAAATCTTAAATTAAATTTTATGATTTTTGGCGCTTTTTTTGTTTGATACATTTACATATTTTAAAATTTTAATTTAATTTATTTTGTATATTTTATATTTTTTTTTTTTTTTTCATATAAAATAAAATTTTTTAAGCAACTAAAAAATATTAAAAATCAAAAAAAAAATTATATTCAATTTATTTAGCTACAATATTTATTTTATTGTTATTGTTATTATTAATTTTGATCTTGATTTATTTATTTATTTATTTTAATTTGTATTACTTTTCGCGTTCGTTGACGACGTTCTTTTTGCGACTGATTTGTAAAGCCGCGTTGGGGTTGTTTTGTAGACAACCAAAAGCTCTTTCCTGGCGCGATGATGGCTTACGTTCGGTTCGGTTCTGTTCTATTCTATTCGGATACGTTGGCGTTGCTCGTTGATGGTTACGTTGACTGTGACTGTGACTGCGACTACATTACCAAAAAACTTTGCTATTTGCTTTTGCCGTTGCCATTGCCATGGCTTTGATGTCTGTGCTGTTTCCTTTCTTCCTTTGCCTCTCTGTTATTGTTTCATCCTAAAACTTTACATTTTTAAATTAAAGAGTATAGTATTAAGCTTGTGAAAATGTATATAACAATCGGAAGAAGATATACAAATAAATAGTATTCTTGATCAGCATAACGGGATAAGTATTTTTGATCTTTCCATATGTTTCTCGAAAACTAAGAGTACTAAAAAACTCAACATTGATATATGTACAATGTCAATATATTGTTTTTTTTTCTGAAATTTAAGTCAAAAAAAAAAATACTATATTTCACAAAATGTAAACATAACCTGATTTATAATTTTAGCTATTGACTTAACCCGAAAAAATAATGTCTATAAAATGATATAATTTTCATCCTTCAGACAAAAGGAAATTTGTGAAAAATTTTAGATTTATTGGGACACTAAAGATTTCTATTTTAATATTATTTTTTCTCTATTTTTTCACTGGTTTATTATGTTGATTGAATCAAGTTCGAGATACAATATATGGATCTATTGTATATTTTTCTTAGAATTTTAAATGTTTATTTAACTGAATATGAGAAGAATAGATGTTGCAGAGTATCCAATAGTCGAGAACAATTGACCTTTATTGCGCCCTTACTTGCAGCTTTAGCCGTTGCTGAAGCCTATTACAATGTTGGCGTGTGTGACGTAGGTCCGGCAACAACATCAACAACAGCAATGATGGCAAAAGCCACATCAACAGCAACAATAACAAAAACAAATAACAAAAAAGCTTTTCTCATTTATGTCTTAACAATTTTGTTCAAATTTGTTTTTGTTTATTATCGAGCTAATTGTTGTTGGTTTTATTTATGTTGTTGCAATCGTTGTTGTTGTTGTTGTTGTTAATGTTGTTTTTAGTGTTATTGTTGTAAATGTTGTTGCAATTGTTGATGTTGTTACTGTTGTTGGTTGGGCGCACGTGGTAACAACAATTAAACAGCTTTAACAAGAGCATCATCACATGTGTTAATGCCACAAACAAAAAGAAAACAAACTCGAGAGAAAGAGAGAGAGCTACACAGAGAGAAAGAGAGAGCAAGTAATTTAGAAAGAGTGAAAATATATGTGTGTTTGTGTGTGGGTTTGAGAGTAGAAAAAGCAAATAAAATAATCAAGAGAAAATGTGAGAAAGTAAGAAAAGCTTTAATTTACTTTAACTTTGTTGTCATTCATTTCCCAACTTCACCAAAAACCCTTTCCAAATACCCTACACTAAATTTCAATTATATTTCAAAAGAGTACAGAATTCATTTTTGTCATACGGAAAAGTTTCAACGAACACTCAAGTTTCGATAAACTGTGACAAATTAAAAACTTCTTGGCGAATCCCTAAAACATACTTTTATTGTACTTATTATTTTGATAAATTTTTACACAATAAAAGAAAATACTTCTACCCAATATAAAGTACATAACAGACAAAGAATCAATGCCGCATTTCGTATAGTGAAGTCCCCGAACAAAGTAGAAAATCGAAGTCCCTCGAACCTCATGCAAAGAATTGCCAAAATAAAAATTAGTATAACTTAGGATGGAAAATTAATTGATTAACTTTATTGTTTCACATGAAACTTTTATTTTTATTACATTTTATTTTATTTATAATTTTTTTTTTTTATTTTCTTTTTTTTTTATTTATTTTTTTTTTTTTATTTATTTTTATTTTATTTATATAGTAAGTTCCTCTTAACCATATAACCAATTTTCTCTACAATACAAAAATTTGATTTGATTAAAAATATAGTAACCTAACCTTTATTTAATTGTATTTAATTTCATTTTTTTTTTTTTTTTTTTTATTTTATTTAATTTTATTTAAATTTATTTTATTAGATTTTATTTTATTTATATAAAAAGTCCCTTTTACATATAACCAATTTTCTCTACAATAAAAAAATTTGATTTGATTATAATGCATAGTAACCTTCCGTACAAAATTATCTAAGTAGCAGTGAAAACCATACCAAAATCCTTTTCTTGGTTTAGAAGAAGTAAGCGGAGAAACAGACTCGGAAAGGGACTTCGCTTTATTTTAATTTAAAATTGTAAGTCTAACATAGCGTCGGTGGTGTAAAGGCTAGCATAGTTGCCTTCCAAGCAATTGATCCGGGTTCAATTCCCGGCCGACGCAAGTGAGTTTATTTTTTTTTTCTATAATAATAAAATTAAAATATTTAAAACTTTGATCCATCATAGTATTATAACCAATTTTCCATACTATACATATTAACTTAATTAAATGGTTTTACACATAATTAACCTTTCGTAAAAAATTATATAAATAACATAGAAAATGTTATCAAAATCTATTTCGTTGTTTAGATAAAGTAAGAGGATAAGCAGACTCGGATAGCGACTTTGTTATATACATACATACTATTTAATGATATAACAAATATATAGCTTAACATACAGACAAAGCTAAATTAAAATCAGGAATATATGAATAACTTGTTGCTATTCAAAAATTATACATTTAATATAACGTCGGTGGTGTAAAGGCTAACATAGTTGCCTTCCAAGCAACTGATCCGGATTTGATTCTCGGCCAATGTAGGTGAAGTAAATTTTTTTAAATAATAATAAAATAAAATTAAGATATTCAAATTTTGATCCTTCATATAAACAATTTTCCCTACTATACAAATAATAAATTGTACATACTAATTTTTTGTAAAAAATTATCTAAATGACAGTGAAGAAATTCTTATCTAAATTCTTTGATTGACTTAGAAGAAATAAACGCAGTATAACGACTTTGTTTTATACTATGGGATTCTATTTTCTATATAAAATTGTAGGGGTTTTGAAAGACAAGTTGAACTAAACTCTTTCCGTAAGCTTTTTATTGCTAATAGGAAAAAACTAAAAGCTCAATGCTTACGCAAATAAACGAATCTCTCTCTCTCTCATTGCTTCCGTTCTTTCCGTTTCGTTTCGTTCCGTTCCGTTCGTAATCTCAATCAACATCATAGTCATCTAACCGATTTTATTTGGTTGACTTCAGTTTTAGCCAAAAGCGTGGGTTGCCCTGCTGCTGCTGTATTATGTATGTTTTCAAGCTCAAGTGTGCGTATACTTAATTAAAATGTTACTCATACGTCACGATTACCCCAAAGCATAGCGGGAGAATAAACTTTCTGCAGGTTTTCTCTGTGTGCGCTTTTTTTTTCTTTAAAAAAAAAACGAGAAAATAAAAACAAAAACAAAACAAATCGAAAATAACAACAACAAAAGTAGAGACAGAGGCAGCAATGAGTAACAGGAAATTTTCGCTGAGACGAAATATTTCAAAGCATTAATTTGCTTATTTGAGATTTTACTTTTTCTCATATTTTTATTTGTTTTTCCTTTTCCATTTTGTTGTTACTAGTTGTGTTGGTTTACAGAAATTATACCCTACATTCGAAATAGAGATTTTCAGTTTTTTAAAATATTTGTAAAATAATCAAAAAGATTTTCAATGAAATAGAAATCTTGCAATTGTTTATCTCTTGAAATTAAAATTAATAAGTAAAGCATCATCTAAAAGGAATGATGAATACCCACAATCATCAAAAAAGAGTCAAGTATTTTTCTTTGGTTTGGTTTGGTTTGGTTTAGTTTTTTTTATAATCAATTTAGCAATGAAACAGAGAATTTCTCTTAGTTTTCTTTCATACTATAGAACATATTTCTATAACAAGCAATGAAGCTGTAATCCAAAATAATTTCATTCATTCAATGAATTGAAGATACTTACCATTTTGCTATACATGAATCTCTCATATCTTGAACACAAATAAATATAATATTGTAACTAATGTAAAGCTATAGTGAGGGTATGTAATTGTTGGATCTGTCAAACTAGAATTCTCTTCTCTGTTTTCTATTTGGTTTTTATTAGATTGTTTAGCTGGGTTTCTATTGTCGATTGTATTGTATTGTATTTTATTGTATTTTACTGTATTGTATTGTATTGTATTGTATTGTATTGTATTGTATTGTATTGTATTGTATTGTATGGTACTGTACAGTATTGTATTGTATGTGTCTTTGTACCAACATTTGCGCTTAAATGGCTTCACTAGTCAAGCGTTTCAATGACGACGTAGTTTGGGTTCGTGACCTTGCGTTTATACCATGTTCAAATTCATGTCCAGGTCACAGCAAAAAACCTAACATAAATCACAGAACATAAAATATTCTACTACTTACTTACTATCAAGCTTAGTAAGCGATGTGGAAATACTAGTATAATATACTATAATCGTACAAACATGCATGCGATTAAAGCTCTTTTAAAAAAATGCTTCAATAAAATAAAATTAAATTAAATTAAATAAAGAATTTCAATTGTCATTACAAACTATTCTACAATACTAAAATGTTTCAATTTAAATTTACTTTGTCTCTTTGTTCTTTTTTTTAAGATGTATTACATTATATTATGCATTTCATAGAAGACATACAAGTAAACCCAATTTACTCTTTGCAGTAGCAGGTGCTTATCAAAATTATAAGACACTTTGAAATTTCTTAGTTCTAATCCTCACCAAATTCGCATGATATATAATTTGAAAAAAATAAGCAATGCGAATGAAGGTACAAAGAATAAACCAGATTATTACCAGACCTTATGATTTCTATTTTTAAAACAGCATGGGAAAATAGTTTAAGTTAGAATTCTCGGATTTTTGCTTATCATAATTATAAGACATTTATTCAAAACTGCATCGAATGTGAAAGAATCGATTATGAAGTTTGGTAGCAGAAAACGTTATTTTTATACTCTTCACGCAGTGAATATTATTATAAGTTTCTCATGAAGTTTGTAACATACAGAGACCCCATAAAGTATATATATATTCTTAGTTAGCGTGACGAGACAAGTTGATCTAGCCATGCCCATGTCTGTCAGTTTTTGAGCTAGAAAGCTGAAATTTTGCTTTTCTTTTTACCATACGCGGTACATTTGTCTTAATCAGCCGAATCGGACCACCACAAACCGGGATTCAAATAAAAATTCTTATTAGAAAAACTTTTTTGTACTATGGAATTGAAATTTGGACAATATTAGTGCCTGACCCATATCCATCAACCAAATAAATTTAAATACCCTCGGACTACTAGCAGGGGCGTGAAGAGTATTACAACTTTAATTTCCCATTTTCCATTGATCAAACTAAGATTATATTTCGTCAAAAATTGTATGCAGCTTAGTTGTAGTCACAGCTAGGTTATTGTGCAAATACATTACAACTGTATCGTCAGCGAAGGTGGCCTCAATTGACTAATTGTCTTCTGGAGTTGGGATGTCTGATGTATATAGAGTATACATAATATGCCTAAGAACGCTTCCCTGCGGGACTCTTGCTTTTATCTGTCTTAATATAGAAGTTTCGTTTTTAAATTTGACATAGAAATAGCGAGTGTCAAGGTAACTTTTGATGAATTCGCAAAAGTCACTTGGTAATAAAGTCTTAATTTTTCTAAGTAGGCCGTCATGCCAGACTTTGTCGAAGGCTTTTTCTATATCCAAAATAATACTTTTTTTCATCAAGATCCCTTGAGATTTTGGGTGTTACTCTGTGAACTTGCTGAATTGTATAGTGACTTTGTCTAAATCCAAATTAGTGGTCGGGTATGATTTTATTCACGTCCAGTATTGGTTCAATTCTGTCAAGTAGAAGTCGTTCAAATACTTTTGATAATGCATTAGGGCAGTAGGCTGATTGGTCTGTACGATGACGTCATGGTCTAATCTTTGCTCAATTTAGGTATAACTATTATTTTAATTACCTTCCATAAAGATGGGTAGTACCTTAGTACCTTAGTATCTTAATATCCCATTAAAAAGGTTTCTAATGTAGATTATTGCATTTGTAGGGAATTGTTTGATTAACTTTCTAGTTATTTAGTCGATTTTTTCAGGGAAGTGCACTTTTTAATACAATGTATGACTTCGTTGGATGACATTTTTACGTATTCTGTACTGCGATGGAGGGTTAGCTTGGCTAATGCATATAATAATTCTTGTATAATTGAGGGTCATTCTTGAACTAAGAATCAATTTTATATTTCATATGAAACTGACTACCAGACATTCTATAATATATAAAATTTTGAAATAAAATTTTGAAAAGACTAATCGCTTTTATATATTTTTGTTTTTATTGCGTCTAGTTAAGAGCAATTTGCAGTGCATTTTGCATAATACAAATAAATATTGTAGACAATACTATACAAAGTTATTAATGGATTTGATCTTCTGGTCTTTTACGTTTAAGCCTTCTTACCCACTGAGTTGAGTCCGTGAGGTATATGGTTGATAAGTCTCTCTTTGTGGGAGTTAGCTATTTTTTTTTTAATAGCGACCACAACCGAATCGATTCGAGATCAGAACTGAGAATATACCAAGGGGCACCAACCGCATATCTAAGCACTTTGGATTTGCTGCGCATTGCTTAAGCTGCAACAACCTTTACATATGAGTACCGTAAGTCCACACAGGTTTTAAAATCTGCTTGTATAGGAGTATCATATTTTGAATGGTTATCGATGACGATGACTGTTTACCCATAAGCCAATATATATTTTTATACTTTAATTCCAGTTCTTCTCTCTTTTTTTTAATGTGTGTGCTTCACCTAAGCTTAGCATCTAAAGTCATGCCTAAATACGTTGCACTATTCGAATAGGGATTTTGTATATCATTAATATAAAGTAGAAGATATCGCACTTTATTAAGTATGTGAATTCATAGACTTCATTTTATTTAGAATAAAATAGTAAAGTAAAATTGATGTAGATTACAACTCTGTCTCTTTGACCGAAAGAATAGCTGTGCCATCGGCAAATGTCACTGTGATGCAGTTTCGATTGCATGGCAGGTGACACGTATGGAGTAGATATAGGATCCCAACTTTTATCTCTTTCAATTGTGAATAATCATCTTCTTCTTTAACTATAGGTTGGTGCAAAAATAATGGCCGTTTTCAAACAGCCAATTTAAATGACCGTAACTCAGCTCAGAATAAATTTTATTAATCGAAATAAAAATCATTACAATCAATACATTTTTGCCAACGAATACTTCAGTACTTCTCTGCCGTGATCGTTTCGCCTGGATTCAGAAAGCTGTGATGGATGAGACCGGCTGCTGACCACCAAACAGTAACCATAATCTTCTTTTGGTGCAGTTTCGGCTTCGGGAAGTGTTGTGGAACCTCGTCGCTGTCCAACCACTGCGCGGAACGTCGCTGTTTGTCGTAGAGGATCCATTTTTCATCGCACGTTACGATTCGGTCGAGAAACGGGTCATTTTTGTTGCGCTGAAGAAGAGACGATGAAACCTCAAAACGACGATTTTTTTGATTTTCGTTCAATTCATGCGGCACCCATTTATCGAGTTTTTTTGACTTCCCTATTTGCTTCAGATGGCGTACGACTGTTGAGTGATCGACGTTGAGTTCTTGTGCGACTTCTCGTGTGGTTTTGCGACGATCGGCTTCGATTAAGTCTTTCAATTCGTCATTGTCAACCTCAGATAGGCGGTCGCGACCCTCTTTATCTTCAAGGCTGGTATCACCTGCGCGAAAAATTTCAAACCATCTACGTGTGGTACGTTCGGAAGCAATATCCTCGCCCCATGCTTTATTAATATTTCGTGTCGTCTCCGCAGCATTGTGGCCAAGTTTGAACTCGTGAAGCAAAATAATGCGAATTTCTTGTTTTGATAGCATCACAAAAAGTGGTCGGAAATCAGAAACGTATGACGATAATAAAAAGATAATTAGTCCAAAAGATAGAGCGAAAAACGCGCTTTAAAACGACATATAACATGACCACATTCATTAAAAAATTTATTCAGAAATTCATGCATAAAAATAAACAATATGGAAACGGCCATTATTTTTGTACCAACCTAATAGAAACTTACGGTCGGATAAGTACGAATTTAATATGCAAAAGTACTGGTTTAGTTTTCTTGTGTAACCCAGCATGACATACTTTGTCGAATGCCTTTAACACGTCGAGTAACACCGCAGTACAGTGTTTATATGAAAAATATATTGAATTTCTAAGAAGTAAGGAACTATTAGTGCAATTAACAACAATTTTTTTCGACACCACAAAAATAAATTCATATAAAAAATATAACACATTTTATGAGATTATACAAACTACTACGATGTAAGTAATTATTAACATTCTCCTGATACTTGTACCTTCTTCATTAGTATGAATGACATGAGAAAAGAAGAAATACCTTGTAGAGTCAACGGATAAAGTAGGTGCGTGTTATTTTAATCAATTTCTCAGCATGTGGGTCTCACTGTGTTATGCTACCAAACCAATATTTTATGTCTCTAATTTTATTGTTGACATTTTTCCTTTAACACTCAGTACTTCAATTAATTATGATTATTATCAACCCCATTTCCATTTTCTACAAACAATGTAACTCAGAGACTTCGTCAACAGTAGAAACTAAATTTTTGGCAGTTTGAGCTAAATTCATTTCGTAGTTTTTTTGCTGTTGTCATAAAGAAAGAAAACTACACAGCAACATGTTCACATGAAATGGAAAATCCTTAAAGAAATAAAGAATAATTAATGATGATGCAATGTATGTAACATTTCCCCACTATGGTTGTCCTCTGTTTCTTTTGCAGGAGAGAAACCACATTCAAATTGTCTAAAAATCTCTCTAACTGATTGAAGAATCAACGAAATATTGTAGTTATGAATAATCAAAAAGTGAAAATGTGCTAAAAAGAAAAACTGATATGGTAAACATCTCAGAAGTCATGTGAAAAAGAAAAAACTGGGTATGAAGAAACTATTCATAGGAGATATTCATACACATCTGAGAGCAAGGAACAGTGAAAACAATGGTTAGAAGTTGATTGTAATAATTCAAAGAAGATACTATCGGCCGGAAAAACCATAGCTCTCCTTTGTATGAGTACAAAAGAAATAATCCTCATTGGCTGCTCTTAAAAAAATAAAAACGGTAATAAACATATATGTAATATTTATACGTGTATTGGATTGACTGAATGTTGAAATCAAGAGAAAACTGCCACATTTACAAGACTCGAATTATTCCATCATCTACTTTATTATCCAAATGTATGTCTCTTGTGATTATTCAAAATAAATAAGGAAAATTAATGACTTAACTTAGGCCTCTTTACTTGTTGGTACATGGCTATGCTAAAAGGAAACTGCATTTACAAATAAAACAAATGTTTTCTGAAATTATTGTTAGAGAGCTGCATGATTGCAATCAAAACGACGATTGAGTTACTAACGTCAATAATGAGTGATTGAATTTTGTAAAAGCTTTTATTAAGCTTTGTTTATCCAGTTGCTACATCTTAGTTGGCAATTGTGACCTCGAATTCTGTACCGGGTTCGATGTTGAATGAAGTGATCTTCTTCACGATCTCAAATGGAGAGTGCAAATTGATGATGAGCTTGTGGATACTCATCTGGAAACGATCCCAAGTCTAGGATCCTTCACCATAAGGTGTCTTACGGATGGTGATAGTACGAAGAGTCTTGGTTGGCATGCGCACTGGGCCCTTGACGCCGAGATTCTGGTTCTTGGCACCGTTGATCAAACCACGGCACACGTTCCCCAAGGAACGAACATTCCTGGAGGTGAGAGTGACACGGATACGGTGCACTGAAGCGTAATCCGAGCCATGGGACTTCTCAATGTCCTTAGAGGCAACAGCCATATTATTGCAATATTCTGGCCAAGGTATTCAAATCTTCAAAACTCTGAAATTGAGCAGTGCTGAGCCAGGTGGTTTAGAAAGAAGTGTGTACCTCGTGCACTCTGAGTGAAAAAGAAGAACACAGATTTATCTGAGTTACTGAGTCATCCGGTTAACTCAAATTCTTTTGAATGTTTCTCACTTATTCGTGTGCTCGCTCGCACAACTAATAAACTTACCACCACTCATACCAAAACAAATCAGTGTTTGTTGTATAATCTATACGAGTTTTTGAATGTCAATCATTACTATTTTGAGTGCCGGTTACTTTGAGTGGAGCCATGCAGATCTCTAGTACATATGTAAGAAACTTAGTAGACTGCTTTCATATCATAGAATAAATGGATCTAAGTAGTCTTTGTTTTTCTAATTTTTTAACTTAATACTTTAAACATATTTTTAAGTCATTTTCTATACGTTTTTCGATCGTTGAACAACATAAAATAATAATCTCAGCAAGAAAAAAAAAAGGAAGAAATAAATAAAATATATTTTGTTATTAAGAGTTGACCTAAGGATAATTCCAAGAAGATGTCCGATTTTTTCATGTTTTTGATCGATTTGGCTTGGAAAAGTCGCATCACTTTGCCTTTAATTGTTTCAACCGCTTTCGTATTCTTGGACATTCGCCCAGAACTACATTTTCAAATTCAAACTGAAGTATATGGCGATTTTGCTGGCTCGGACACTGACAGTCTTTCGGATGATTGGGTAACTGATGAATCTGAAGATGATGCCGAAGATGATTGCGAAGAAGCCGAAGACGATGACGACGACTTAGACTATCTATTCAGCGAAGTCGACGACTAACTTCTTTTTACTTAAAGATCAAAATCATAAGCAACCGTAATTGTGGCTGAATTAAATTTTCTATTGTTTAGATGAAAACAATGATTTGATGTGGGCAATACAAAAATTTCGGCACTCATTGTTACGCCAAAGTGTATCAAATTGGAAATTTTGTATATATCAAAATTTATATTTTACATCATCTTGTCATTGTTAATATAATAAAATTTCCCAGTTGTGTTACCACATTTTGCCAAGAATTTTTTAAATTTCAATAAACTTACTGCACCAAACACACATATTCTCCTAAGGGAATACAACTTCTGCGATGGGATTCTAGTTTATACGTGTATCTTGTCAATTTTATAACCTCCTCAGTGTTCTTTTAAGCCTACAGCATTGAGTAATAACTCATAAGCACTTGACTTTCGTATGAATCTCTTTGGCCACGCTGAATCAGCACAGTTGACTGCTTTCGACGAGGAAGCAGATTACGATGACTCGGGCGATGCACATAATCCATTGGATTTCTGATATATGTTGGTCGACATAAACGTAGAGCTGTTTCTGATCGAGATGCGGATAGTATTGTTGATCAGATTCAAGTGAAGTAACTGTATTTAGTGTTTTTCCTAAGAGTATTAAATGGTGGATTATAGTTTGTATATAAATTTTAGAAGTAGTTCTTAGAATAAACCAAGTTGTTTGTTGCTTAGACTCTTATTTGAACTCGCTGAAGAAAGATTGACAGGTGCCCAGCAGTTATACATATTAGACCAATATCAATAAGCAGGAATAAGAAAAACAATTGGTGTACAGTTGGTGGTCATTCGGCTTAATCGGTAGACATGTTTAAAGATGAATTGTGTAATAGTTGCCAAGAAGAAAACGAAGATAATGACAGTCGAGCTACTTCTGAGTAATTTCCAGGATCTATGTAATACACTCAGACTCACCTTTCTAAGTAAACATCAAAGATAAACCTAACAACAGTCCTTCTTCTCTAACTAAAAGTTAATATGTGACTTATTGAGTATCCAGCAGTATGAGAGAATAGCATTGATAGTATCACAACACATCTTATCCAGATATATACAAAGCAGAGATGTGCAGCGAATGTTTGACTAATTACTTCACGAAACCAAGGCTACTTGCTCTCACAAAAATTAAAAAAAAAATTGCTTCCTTCTCGCAAGCATGTTTCATTGGTTAGTAAACGTGAACGAAATAATGCTTGTGATTCACATTCGCCCTGCTAATACTTAGTCTGTGAAGCACAAGCAGTTTCACTGTATAACGTGGATTCCTTCAATCACTTTACGAGCGGCTTGTGTTTGTTTCTATCGCTCGCGAGCATAACGTTGTTGTTCTCGATTGTACATACACACAAAAGACATTTTTAATAATTTCTCTTGTTGAATCGGTCAGCGGTTTTTGGTTGAGCAAAGACTTTAGAATGTACAAAACAACAACAAGCGATGTATTTGTCTTTCATTTAAACTATAGTTTTATCCCTACATATTGCTTAGGCTCATAATGCTACATAACATTCTTGATAATTATTAAACCAGATTTGAAGAAATTTATTCTCAACAAGTGAGAGACTAACTATTTTTCTTGATTATAAGTGAACAAAAATATACTCGTACATATTTCTTATTGTTTGAATGCTGTTTGTTCAATAAAGAATAGTACGAGTATTGTGCTCCCCCCCCAATAATAAAACAATTAATATAAAATAGAAAATATTATTTTTTACATTATCTGTTTGATATTTATTTTGTTTGTTATAAAATGTAAGTACTGCTGTAATTTACTTACTAATTTTTACATATTAAAACATTTAAAAAAATTTTGTCTTATCTTTATGATCGAAATTTCCAAAAAGTTTTCAAACAGATTATGAATTTTTATAACAATGACGACGACGAAATTGTTAAACAACCAACAATTACAATTATATTCTTGCATATCTATTACACTTCCTTAGTCCATTCATCTGTTCAATAAAATATATCTTGATAAATCAAAAAAAAAAAAACCAATAATATTAATTGGCATGCAAAGCATTTGTCTTCATTTTTGGCTCTGGTTTCTTCTTAGCACCAACAAGCAATTGCTTTAAAGCGATAATAGCTTTAGCTGGATTCAAATTCTTAGGACAAGTATTGACACAATTAAGTATAGTATGACAACGATATAGTTTATAGGCATCCATTAGCTGACAGAGACGTTCCTCTGTTGCTTCATCACGGGAATCAATAACCCAACGGAAAGCTTGCATTAATATAGCCGGCCCAAGATATCTATCACTATTCCACCAATATGATGGGCATGATGTCTGACAACAGGCACACAATATGCACTCATATAGGCCATCAAGTTTATCACGATCCTCAATAGCTTGCAAATATTGGGCTTTACCCATTTCTTTCTTGATATTTTTGCGTATTAGCCAAGGACGTATTAGACGATATTGTTCATAAAATTGACTTAGATCGGGTACTAGATCCCGGACGACATATAAATGTGGCAATGGATAGATTCTGCAAGGTGTACCTAGATTTGTATCTATGGCTTTGATACAAGCGAGCGTATTTGTGCCGTTGATATTCATGGCGCACGAACCGCAGATACCCTCACGGCAGGAACGACGAAACACAAGAGTTTGATCGACTTCATTCTTAATTTTGATTAAAGCGTCTAGTACCATGGCTCCGGTTTCATTCAAATCCAGTTTGTAGGATTGGATTTTAGGTTTCTCTCCTGGTTTCCAGCGATAAATTTCGAAAGTCTTCATGCGTGGAGGCTTTTTTGGAGCCTTTGGTTCTTCCTTGATTTTCTCCGGCTTCGGCTTCGGCTTAGTTTTCTTACATTTCCCACCAACCTCTGGTGGCTTTTTGCCCTTACTGCCCCCCTTAGCAGATTTCCCAACAACCTCTGGTGGCTTTTTGCCCTTACTGCCCCCCTTAGCAGATTTCCCAACAACCTCTGGTGGCTTTTTGCCCTTACCGTCCCCTTTAGCACATTTCCCACCAACCTCTGGTGGCTTTTTGTCCTTACTGCCCTCTTTAGCAGATTTCACCGGCGTTTTACCCTTATTTTTCGAATCATCGGTCAATATAAATGGATCTTGTTTCTGATCTACTTCCTGATCTGGTAAGATAGATGGAGGAAATGGTATAAAAGATGATTGCAATACCATTGGGGGTGGACTTTGTGGTGCTGGTGGTCTCGGGGGTGTTGGCATTGGCATTGGTGTCGGCGACATTGGAGGCGGCGGTGGTGGTGGTGATGATGGAGGACCTGATTCTGGTTCCGATTCTGGCCATTGTATTGATTTATGTTCGTTACGATTACTTTTAAGTGGCGAATATCCTACTGTCATCTCAGGACCTGATTTTGGATTTATTTCTGACCAATGTGTTGACAATGCGCGTTTATTGTTGACTCCCATAAAATTGTAGTCTCTCTTCTCAGCGATGGAGCCGCCATAAGCTGATACCTGATTTAACTGATTGGTTGTAAGTCCATTGAAGATATTAGTTGGATATGTAAAGTTATGCAAGATCCTCACAAAAGATAAACGATTAAGCCTTGATAGCCTAAACATCTTTCAAAAATTCATGCCACAACAAGACCGCAAAATGTAAAATATACTGAAAAAATACAAAATAAAGTAAAATTTATGAATATTTGATTTCTATTTTTGTTTATCTCTTATTAATATTTGCCACACACGTCGAAAAGTTGTTTGATTTTCGAAAAATACACAAAAATTTCTTTCATAATTAAGAAAACTGTTCCAAAGGCAAATGAATGAAGGCAAATGAATGAAGGCACTCTATTCTCAACTCTTTTTTTTTTTTTAATTTTTTTTTTGTTTTTTTTTTTTTTGTTTTTTGTAAAAGAAAAATTGTACAGGAAATTCGCATTTAGTGGCACAGCATTAATCGGCATCCTATTTGTGCTAACAAAGTCATGACATTTGTTGGTAATGAACTTGTATATATACCCTACAATAGATGCTAGATGTGCTTTATTAGATGATTTCTCAAAATGAAGACAACTTTTATCATTAAATTATTTATTTTTGTATTACTCGTACTTTGTTGAACTGCCAAGAATACGAAAGGAATTGCAATAATTTGAAACAATTTAATAGTTAATTTCATATCACTTGAACTACTATCGTATATAGGTAATTATGTACGTAACTCAAGGATAATAGAGATAGAAAGTATATTAAAAATTGTAGGTTATCTTCTTGGTGAAACTTAATCAATAATCTTTATAAATCGAATTGTAGTGCATATTCCTATGTTTATACAAAAATAGCAAGAACTGCTTTTATACATAGTAGAATCTTGGAAAATTAGCGATGCTCTAAAGAAGACGAGGAGCTTAAATACTATAGTAGTAAGTATATTTAGATACAACAGGCAAGGTAGAGTAGGGTAGGGTAGGGAAGTGAAGTGAAGTGAAGAGTAGATTCAGCTTGCCTGCTACTATATAGACAACACCAACCAGTCAACTATAACAATATACATACGTGTGTGTAGTCAATCGTACGAATATATGACGAAATAAGAATACAACAAATGATGAGGTTGAAGTGGCAAGAAGTCGACAAGTTGCAGCTGCAATATCACAAATGAACAACAATTCAAGGAGGCAAGTCAACACGCATGCACGGATGGACGCACGGAACGACAGACGCATGAACGGACGAGCTGATGTCGTACGCATATAAATACAGAGACCATAAAGCAACAGTAGACAAATGACAGACAAAACGAAGAATGAAGAACAGACAGATGAACGAACGGAACATGAATAAAATCCACTAGACGTAAAGGAAACAGACATGTTGTTGTTGATGGCTTGTTTTGGCTACCATACTATAACGCAGACATTTTACATACTTACATTCTTATACACACAACTGATCGAACGGATATGTACATAGTATATATATATATGAGTATATATATATACAATAGTATAGTATCAACACAATTCGAATGAACCGAGTGTATGGGATTATATGTGTGAATGTGCAGCAGCAAAAGTGATTTAATTTTGTTAAATTTATTGACAATTCAAATTAAGAAAAACATGACGACAACGTCACCATACCACACTGCATCACATCCCATCCCATCCCATCCCATCCCATTCCATCAAGCGCACCGCACTGCCCTCCATGCCCGGCACTGTATCGCATCTCATCGTATAATGTATCTAGATACATGTATGTAGGCTACAATGCTGATGACAATGATGCCTGCGCTTGTGTTTATGCTTGTGTTGTCTTATATGCAAATGATCTGGCTGGCATGGATTAGCAAAGCGTAAAAACAGGCAAACAGGCAGGCAGGCAAGCAGCCACGCAGTCAGTCAGTTCAACAAGAAGTCAGGCAGGCAGGCAGGCAGGCATCTGTTAAAGTCTGTTTGAGTATCTATCAACGCAGAACGATCAACGTTGAGGATCGAGGTCTAAGAGTTTGATGATGCTTATGCTGACGGGAACGTTGACATGTGATGAACCGCGTGCAGCAGCGCAAACAAAATAAAATTCTTACAAATTAACAAACAACTTTATATGTACAAGTATCTATCTACATCGGCATGGTTTAATCTCCATGTACGAGTATGAGTAGATACAAATGCATGGGGCAATGAGATGTTGAGATGTATGCCAGGAATGGCATTGGAACAAGAAGAAACAGTTCGCCCGTGATGATCCTAAATTAAAAGCGATTAAATGCAAATGCCGAACTAAAAACGTCAGACAATTTTCCATGAAATCGTTTCCATTGATCTGTGGATCTGTGAATCTGTGAATGATCGAACCAAGAAAATATGCTGGCAAAGCCATTCCTTTCTTTCTTCCATTCGATTGTTCCTGCAATATTAAGTAAATGTATCTACTTGTACGTACGGAAATAGACAATAAATCCATACTAAACTAGTGACAAAAATTCTATTCTATTTTATTGCAATTTTTACCTAATTTTCACCGTGTGTCCATTCAATTTAAATAAATGTAATACTAGTATATTTTTTTCTTTGTTTTTTACTTACCTCAATTTTATTGAGGTCACGTTTATAAAAATTTTTAATACTCGTTTCTTTAAATTAACAACACAAAAAAATAATTTTAGACTTTTTTTAACGGAGCTCAAACGATTTTTGTTTTAATATTAAACAAATTTATGAATAACCAAAATCTGATTTAATCAAAGCCAACTTGATTTTTATTATAAAAAAATATTATAACTAAGGATGTGTAACAAATCAAAATTTTGTCAAAACGATACCGATTCCGATTATTACAGTAAATAATCGATTATGCCGATACTGATATCTATAGCTTTTTATATTATATTATAATAAATCAATTCATATATTGTATATATAGCACTTCTACTGGTCCGAGGGTCTTGAAATTCACATAGTTGGTGGATATGAGTCAAGCACTTATAGTGTCCAAAAAAAAAAAAAAGGTTTTCCTAATAAGAAGATGAATTTAAATCTGTTTGTATGTGAGTCCGAGGGTCTTGAAATATATACAGTTTGTGGATATGGGTCAAGCATTTATAGTGTCAAATTTTCCGTTCCATAGTACAAAAAACAAAAAAGTTTGTATGTTAAAAAGATGAATTTAGATCTGGGTTTGTATGGGAGGACCCCTCTGATGGTCCGATTCGGCTGATTCTGATACATGTATTGCGTAAAGTGAAAAGAAAGCTTCGTGCTTTTAGCTCTCTTGGTCAAAAAGTAAGGAACTAATTTGCATACATACAGACGGACAGACGAACATTGCTGAATCAACTCGTGTTGTCGCGCTGATCAAGAATATACACGTATGTATGTATGTATATACTCGTATTTTGTGGGGTCTCCGACGTTTCCTTCTTCAGGACAAACTTATAATACTATACATATAATATATATAAATTTATATAGCAAAGACTTTGTTTTAATTATGTCCAGATATTCTATAACACATATCTTTTTGTATGAGGCGGTTAAATGAAGACCTTCTGAGGAGACTGATCTCAGTTGATAAATATATAATAAGCTTTTTCATGTTTGGGAATATCTCAATCTGAGTTTCTTACAATGTTTGGACACCTTATTTAAGATTGTACACCTTCTTACTTTGGATGAGTATAAGTCATTGGATTCTTTAATCAAATTGTCACAAGTACAACAACAACAAGTTACCTTCTATTTCTATCACTTATGTCTATCTCTTTGTGACTTTTTCAGGAACATTAACTACTTACATTATCCCTGTCTGTATTTTTTAATTAATTAACGAAAGTGTTTTTTCGCCAGAACACCTGTAGATTGTAAAACGAATTTATGCAATTTGTACCGCGGATCTAATGTTGTTGTCCGCGATTAGTTGATCCTTGATTTGTCCTAACACTTTTCAAAAACCATTAAAGGTGTAGCGTCGGATATCGGTCAATACATAATTGGCAATCGAAGTCATTACATATCTAATTATAACAAATATATTATTAAGGTTGCTTCGATTAAGTCATAATAAAATCGTAGACTTTGTCGTTCTGTTTGTTTGCTTGTGCGTACATCACATAAAAGCAACTCTTTGGATGCAAAATTGAATTACTGAAAGATGAGAAGCTTTATTTTGAGTAACATATAGCAATTATTTCATTTTAATTGACCCACAAAATTGATCAAAATTGGTGGATAAAAAATTTCATATAAAGCTTAGAGACATATTTGCAAATCAATCAAGTAGTCTTTGTCAACATGTGATTTTGAATTATGAGTCATCCACAAAATAAAATAAATATCATTCTTTCTTTCATTACCATGCAAAGCCACTAATACTTTAAGAAATTCGACACTTTTTTCTATATGTTTACTGTCAAATTATGCATCTGCACATAAGTATGTAACTATAAATGGTTTAAACCTAAAATCAAATCAGACCCATGATTATAATTTGATGACTTATTAGCCTTAAATAACCATATCAATTTCATTTGGATACTTGGGCATAGTGGGTACCCTGGGAATGAAGGGGCAGATGAACTCGCCAGGAAAGGGTCTAAGAACGTTCTCATTGGACCAGAACCGTTCTGTGGACTGCCTTGGAGCTCCACTAGGTCCAACATCGAAAAATGGCTTACTATAAATTCGCATCAATACTGGGTCAACATGAACAATATCAGAGTAGCGAAAATGTTTATGCCGACCAGCTCTAGCAAAAAAACTCGAGAAATACTTGGACTAACACGTAGAGGCATACGTATAGTCTCGGGATTCTTAAGAGGTCATTGCAGAGTGTTGAAGCGCCTATATAATATGAGCATCACAAATAACGCCAATTGAAGACTATGCAATGAAGAGGAGGAAACAGCAGAGCATGTGATATGCCACTGTGAGGGTCTGATATGGACAAGACTCCGATACTTGGGATTCCAGTAAATGGAACCAATCGATATATCAGGATTATCTCCCAGAAAAATTCTGGAGTTCCTTATGAACAATAGAATTTTGGAGGAACTATGATCAATAGGGTTGTCACAATAGGTCCATTAGTGGCCGCGGTGACGAAGTGTAATCTGTTTCCCACCCTTTACCCAATCTAATCTAATCTAATTTGATGACTTATCCATTTATGTTGGACATCATTGGAAAAGATCTTCACCATATTGTGAGAAAGTATTGTATGTTATTGAATATATTAAAAAGATATTGGCAAAAAGAATGCCTCGCATAGGCTCATTATCTTCTATAAACTTGACCATATGACAAATTTCAACTGATCGAACAGATATACAATATAATCTTCACAATGTTTTTATGTTTACATACATACTAAAATAGATATATTTATGCTTACTCCAGGTGACTTTTTGAGATTAAAGAAAACATAAAAAATTAATTTAATTTGGCAACTACTCAAGGCTTCAAACATTGACATAAATTTCTTCTACTTTTTTCTCATATAATAGACAAAAATAAACCACCGACTTAATGGATATAAAAAATTGATGAGACAAAGGCTAGAAAATGACAGATGGCTTAAAGCCTTTGCAGGGAAATGTTTGAGTACTTCAGAAAGGAAGCCTACGTCCTCTTCTGCGTCTGCACCCAAAGGTCACCAGGGTGGAGACGTTTAAGCTTCATCCTTGAAGTGTTTATGGTAAGAGCATACGCTAATTTGTTGACGTGAGTTCTTAGTCGGTCATTATATCGGCTTGTGTGAAGGTTGATTTGCTCATGGACTGAGAGGATTTTCATGGACATAACATCATTCCGAACGTACCAAGGAGCGTTTACTATCTGACGGAGGGCCGAGTTCTGCATCTTCTGGATGAGATAGACGTTTGTCTCATCAGCGGTGCCCCATAGGGGAATACCATATACCAGGACGGGACAACTATATATAGCCTTATACATGGCTTATAGAAGTTGACTATTGGTCCGAATGAGCCAGTTCAGCTTTTTCAGTTTTTGACGACAAGACATAGATTTCTATTAATCTATTTCCTTTCACATTAAACCAAACATATTATTATTAAGATTTACATCATATACAGCTATGTATGTAATCTATCTACTTATATATATCTATCTACTATATATATAAGAAACAAAGTTGGAAAAAGTGTATGTTTCCCTCTAGCGCCAGTAATTTTCAACCGATTTGAAAGCTGTTTCCACTGGTGTATTGTAGCAAGGAATGGAAATTTGATTAATGTGAACAGCTAATTTTAGAATTGTGTTCTAGTGCTGTCAAAGTGCTTGATTGACTACAGAAATATTGATGATTGAATTGAATTGAGTCTCGTTCTCAATTGGACAAAAGTTCAACAAATTTGATGATATCCAAAGTCAGGAAAGTGGATTTAAGTTTTGAAAAGATTGTTTGTTTTTTTTTTCAGTGGTTACATCAACGCCATTAGATGAGTTTCATATATCTTAGTATACCCTTTATGTGATTCCAAGTGTCACGCTCTACGCCTGGGATGACTGTTTAACCAAATTTAAAACTGCAAATCTTACAAAAAAAGGTGCCGATTTGAATAGTCTGGTGTACTTTTATAGGGTGAATGTTCATCAACGAATACATTTAGTGTTGACCTCTTCAGGCCTCATACGAACTTTGTTCACCACTTTAAATACTTTTATATATGTATACATTCATACGATATATATATCAATCAGCTGAATGGGACCACTAGGGGGGGGGGGGGGGTTGGTACCTCCCATACAAACCACCTATTAAATTTATGTTCTTATTAGAAAAAGTTTTTTTTTGTTTTTAACGTATTAAGCTGAAATTTAGATACTATAAGTCTCTGACCCATATCCACAAATCATATCAATTTCATGATCCTAGGGTTACCAGGAGGGGTACCTCCCATACAAACCCCCTTTTTAATTAAAGTTGTTATTAGAAAAAGTTTTTTTGTTTTTGACTTATTGAAATTGAAATTTGAACACTATAAGTCTCTGACCCATATCCACAAACCATGAAAATTTCAAGACCCTCGGACTACTAGGGTCCCATACAAACCGGGATCCAAATGAAAGAAAATCTTTTTTGTTTTTTGTACTATCGACTTAAAATTTGGACACTATAAGTGTCTAACCCATAACCTTATAAATTTCAAGATCCTCAGACCACTAGCTGGGGCGTGAAGAGTATTACAACTTCGGCATAGCCAAAGTTAGTCTTTTTTTATATTTTTTTCTTTGAATCTATTATTAAATTAAAACTATTTTCAGTTGAGTTTTTCTTTGATTCCATTCTTGTACGAGTATTTCGAAGGAATAAAATTGATTTAAAAATGAAAATGCATGCATTTGTTTAATGGAATTTTTGTATTGTAACATATTTTTTATTTAATAATTGACAGCAACCTTTTTGTTCAATTTCTTGTTCTAATGCATGAGCATCATTCTTAAACTAAGAAGCAATTTCATGTTCCATATGAAACTGAGAAATACCATTAGTTGTTTTTTCAGGTGCTTCTTGAAGAATATAAAATAAAATTTTGAAAAGATAATTAAGTATTTCTGATAGTTGCCATGATTTCAGAAGTCTCGTGTTTATATGCAAGTTGTCGACGTAGCTTTTTCAATGTTTTTCCGCTGGTTTAATCCAATTCCTGACTCCGAAAAATATCTTGGTTGCGAATTTTATTTTTTTTTTTTTTTTTAATTTCATAGTCTTTCTTGGCGATACAGAATGGCGGTATACAGCACAAGTATGCATTAGCGTAGCCATGTAGGAGTCTTATTTACATATATTAGTTGTAATATCAGTTGTTTATGCTGTTGTTATAAATTCTGATTAAAATAAAATTTGTAGAACAGTTTATTTTTTATGTAATTTTGTTTAGATAACTTACAAGTGCAGTCACTCTGAGAACGTTAGAGAAGGACCCCTTTGAAGAAGACACTGTTACTTGGTTACCCAACAGTGAATTGCAAGTGATTTTTGTTGCCTTGGATAGGACGAATACCAACAACAGTTGTAAAAACTTGAGTGATATCCTTACTAATATAGATTGGTCAAGAAACATACCACGAGAAGAATAGAAGTCGAACTAAGCAGCACGATAGATACACGTAATAATATATACATTATACAGAGACACAGAAACCACGGTACAAACCAACAAGACCATAACCAATCCGGTGAATTCACGCTGACCAACTTTGGCAGTATCAGAAGCCAAGTGAGTATGAGAGAAATCCAATGGGTAGACAAAGCAAACGGAGATCGCACCAGCAGCACCAGCGGATACTAAGTTGACGGAGAAGTAACGCCAGGTCTGGGTGTTCTTATTAATGCCGCCGAAGATGATTTGCTTATACCCATCCTTGAAGGAGCATTAGCCATGTTACCGCACCAGTATGATGAAGAAGCTTGTTTTTTTGAAGTATGGACAAAGCAATCAACAATAACATTTTATTGCTTATCTGATTTGTTTCGAAATGTGCTGCCCTTGCACACACCAATGGAAGCGATGGCAGCTTTTCAGAGGATTGCGGTGATGCCACCAGTAGCGAAATCATTGACATATCCCATAATCTTTACTCATTTTGTTTTATACTTCTTACAAAAGTCACAGAATTAAAAACTCTTTTGTAAAATATTTTAGATTTTTCCCACTTGGCAATGAATATAAACAATATAAACAAGAACATTAAATAAACTTTTCACCTTAAAAAAAAATAAAAATATGTAATAATTATAATGCTGTACTCTATCACTAACTGACTCAAATCGCAAAAAAACCTTACCTTGTTAACTTTTATTTTGTGCTTTTATATCTATTTGAGCCAATGTGTATCTTCCTATGACTTAAATTTGATTTCCGAGCTCTGCATTCTACTGGTACAGGAGGTTCCGGAAGTACCTCTGAAGGTGTTTCTGGTTCCTCTGGAGCACTTATATTTGCGTTAAGTTCGCCATTACTTTCCTCTGGTACTTCAACTGGGATGGCATCTTCAGTTTCCATATTTTCAATATTGCCATCGGTAAGTTGTGCATTTCGATTAGCTAAATATTTTTTAACTCTTCTCTTTAAGGATGGCATATTGTGTCTCTTTTTTTAACAAACAAAAAATATATTAATGTGTATAGTGCTTTGATTAAATTTATAAAAAAATATAATAAAGCATAAATACAAAAAATAGACTCCAAGTCTACTATGCTCCGAATATTGCCTAATGTTGATTGATTTTTGTTATGTGCTTAACTTGTTGTCATCTAATCTGTAATCTAAGCAAAAAGAGTGGTCAGAAATTTTTATAAAATGTAATCAATTAACCCTTTAAGACCCCATTCATAAATAATAAAAGCAAATAACTCGAATAATTTTTTTTTGGTTAAATTTTGGTCCCTGAATTCAAAAATGAACAAACAAAATATTATATTAGCAACAGAAAAATACGATAAGTGCTTTGAGGCACTTATAAGTTTTAGAGGGTTAATTAATTTAAAATATATTTTTTGCAAAAATTGCTACTATTTTCCAAATTACTTATAAATTAATTATTTAATTTCAGTTAAGCCAATTTTCTATGATAAGAGTACGAGACGAGTATCAAAAGAAATCCAATGAAAAAAATAAAACAAATACCTTAAATCACAAACTAAGGAATTCTTTTTCAAGCAACTAAAAATGAACAATTTATATGAAATTTAATCACAAACACAAAAAATAACATAAAACCTCAAACGCTACCTCAAAAATCCCATACCCCATAAATAAAATGTAAACTATAAACATCATTGACACATAACAAGACAATTAAATGGCAATGAGGCAATGCAGGAAAATGAGTGCGTGCGGCATGAGTGTGGCACGCGTTGCATGGCGATCGTCATGAAATAACAACGAAAATAACAATAATGATGACGAGACCGAGACCAAGACCAAGACCAAGACCAAGACCAGGACCGAGACCGAAACCGGGTCCTAAGTATTATATTTTACACCTGTCGATGAAGTATCAGCAAGAATGTTGTTATCTCCATGTTAGAAATGCAAGCAGACGACGAAATGGAATTAGAAAAATAACAACATCAACTTTGATTGTTCTATAATTATAGCTGCATAAACGCCACAGATACTCACTCGTACATGTACACAACATAACAACACATATATACAATAAAAAATGTATATACACATATGAGTATACTAGATGCATTTATAGATACAAAGAAATCATACATGCTACAATGGATTTGATGCTACTTTCAGCTGCTCTGAGTTTCTCATAAAAAACAAACAAAAAAAAACAAAACATCCGCAACAAAGCTGATGATGATGATGATGATAATGATGATGATGATATGATAATGATGATGATAATAATAATGATGCTAGTATATGAAATAAAGATAAAAATGAAGATGACAATGATATTGTTAGAATTAGTGTGGGACTATACATTAAATTTAATGATATTAATGTTGTGTTGAGCCCTTAAGATGCATCCAATGCTTATAGATACTTAGTATGTAGCATTAGATATTAAAATAAGAATATTTTCTTGACAAGGAATTTAACAAAATTCTGTAAGTTTCATTAGAGGATTAAATATTCAATGTTCTCCTCTCCAAAGAATAAGAATCGGAACGGGACACCGAAATCAACAAAGATTAATCCTGATCAACCATCAAGTCACTTAGCATACTTCATTCAGCAAATGATCTTTTCGTTTTTAGAATGATGAACTTAGGGCAACCTTCAATTCACTTAGGTATTGCAAATCAGAAGGAAGCACAATTAATGAAAAGAATTCCTTATCAATAAAATGATGCGGGAAATCAACAGTATTATCAATTTTAGCAAATATCTGTGAATGAAAATTTTAATTTTTATTTATATTGTAAATTAAAATCCAATCAAGACCCCATCTATCAAAATATTCTGGTTACCTAGCCATAAATGGATCGCCGGAAACAAAATGGCTATCACAGCAGCTAAGCTAGTATTGCAGTCATAATCAGTAACCACAATTTCCTTTGTCTAGAAGGACATGCACTGTTCAATTATAGGTATCCTGAAAGACATCAATATAATAACTGGTTGGCTTTTCAACACAGGTATTAAGTTGTTAATCTACCACACTACTACTCGTATAGTTGCTCCAGAAGAAAATGTACCGTTTTCACTTGACTTCGAATTAGTCACACTATCACACTTATTTACCCAATGGTGATACACGCCCATCTTATTACCTATGCGGTTATGTGGAGGTATCTACATTGCACCTTTGGTACCAATGCTCTCATCTTCAAAGTATCATAATTGCCCTATTTCCTAACTCCAATCCCACATCACAGTTTCCAAATCTAATATAGAAAGTGTATTCCACTTTCTAAAAAAATATGACCTTATAGAATAATTTAATATTTTATAATTTTTTAGAGTTGATAGCCTAGTAGCTAGTGCTCTATTGCTAAATTATAAGTTAAAGTATTATTATTATTTATTTATTTTTTTTTTTTTTTTTTTTTGTGAATGTATTATAAATAATTTTAATAAATAAATAAAAAAAATCCAATCCAAATTACCTATGATAACTAAAGATGAATACGTACGTTTTGCTTCTCATGTGATACTATTGCCCTGCACTAACTAGAATTAGATTTCGTTCCCTTGGTACACCATTTCCTAGCACATAAACTGATCTGATTTTTAATCAATTCCAATCAGAAAGTTTGCTAGCAAAAGTTGGTCTTTCAAAATTTTTTTTGTGGACTATTTTTATGTTTTCTGGAACAATTAGCGAATTCGTATCACCACGGAGGGCTTAAAGAACTTAATAAACAAACATCCGACAATTGTTTCCTACAAATTAGAGTCCCCATAAAAATTTCCAAACTACTCGTATTGCTATGTTTCAGAAATATTTTTCCCATCAGAATTACTGTTTAATCAACGCACAAAATTATTTTTTTATTCATAGTTTTGTTTACCAAAACTAAGGTCATTAAAACCACTATAATCGGTGAATAAATTGTCAGAATATCTCATATTGTATGAAGATTGGTACCATCCGGAAATCATATCATTGGCTTGTCAACATTGTTGCCTGAACATCTATTGAATAATGTGGGAAGTTCCTAAGAGAAAACAATTGAGATCCGAAGAACGCATAGTTGAAATGGATCCACACTGTCCACTGGTAATAATACCAAGGGCCGGATTTAGGTGCAATGAAGAAAGTGGAGGTCCTTTACTTTTCTGAATTGAATGAAGGTTTGTGGAGACCCTCAAAGTGATGATCAAAAAAAAAAAAGTTCAAATGATGGTTTGTGTAGGCTCTCAATGTGTGGCCGTATATCCACCCCTAGGTAATACTTATAATGAGGTAAACTTGTTGACCTAAAAGATCTTAAATACTGCTACCCTAGATTGAGGTCATTTTCGACATACGAGTATTTACTATGACAATTGTTGAATTCTTATTCGTTTATCTTTCGTTCATTATCGACTCAGTACTTATAAAGTTAATATGTAAATAAATTATGTTTCTTAATTTGAGTTTGTGTTTCTTATCTCCATAATCATAATCACAGTTTTCATTTGTTCAATTTTTCAATATTTGTGATCAACCCTCGCATTGTAATTACATATTTTAATGGAAAAAATAAAATGCATTCAACCCAAACAGATCTTTGTCGTTCTCAGTTTCTTTAGAAAGAACGAGTTCAACATTAACCTAAGATTTTTATTGTACAAAGCGACTACCACCCAAGTTTATGCAATTCATTAAAAGCCAATTAGACAATAAAAAAAAGATACGCATAATAATTACTCACATTTGTATACTCGTATGACATGAAGTAGTATTATATGTGTGTACATATGTTTGAATAATGAAAACAGGTAGAACCTACGCAACAAACAACAAATCGGCAACAAGAACATGAACATGAACAACATCAAAAGTGATGATGAAGAATTTGCAAAATCATTTGTCACATGGTGTCTGTCACAGAAACTAATTAAACTTTTGCAGGATGTAGGATTTCTTGGTTCTTGTTAATGTTGTTCATTACCAATTATGAGAACAACAACAATTGATATATGATAAAGATAATGCTGCCATCAAAATAATCAATTACCAACCAACCAAGATAAACGAAACATTGAATCACGAGTCTATTCCACAAAACCTGTTCACGCTTAACATTTAATTATGTTTTCGCTGAAACTGACAATACCATAGTATCAACAATAACCGGTAATCAAGTTTCTTTCATAAATCGTATGTTCAGCTTATTCACGAATAGTACTTACAATAATTAGAATGAATGAATGAGTAAATTCTGATTATATTCTAAAGAAATAACCATTAGCAACTGTGAATAACAATAAGCAAGTATGAAAATGAGCAATTTTTTTTTTGAATATGACTATTTAATTAGAATAGAAATAAAGAGACAAATACAAAATCTTATGTGTATATAAAAATTTGTGTTTTAAATTGTTCGTATGTTATGGGCTGCCATACCCTGCATCTGATTGCAATGAAATTTTGTTAATATGTATGTTTGATTCCCGTCTTGAACATAGGATAGTTTTTGTTCCGATATGTGTTCCCGTTCCCGAGATCTGGGATATTCAAACAAACAACCCTAAAATCCCTAAAAGTATACTACAAGAAATTAACTAAAATTACATTTTAATTTTCTAATACTCAAACTGTGTTCTTTCTTGATACTCAAAGTATACGCTAGTTTATTATAAGAACAAAGAGTAGCCTCTACCAAATCTAAGGTAATACATAATCCTTATAGACTAAGAAGTATCCACAGATCATTAGCATCATTCTTTTAGCTAAAGTTCTGGTTCTTGACATAGCAATTTGCAATTTTGTGTTCTATCGATGGATATTCTATAGATATCAGAGATAGAAATACTCGTTTTATAAATTTAGTTGTAACCATAAATTTAAATAGAGCAACAGTAGTATGAATATTTCACTATAAATGGTCAAGATCAATACAAATACATTCAATATAATAATTTAACAATCGCCTACGAAGCCATGGATATGAGTCGCCCAGTCATAATATGTTGTACTCGCTCAATGTTCGAGAAATGGAATCTTCATTATGGTTAATTTAAATAGTTGTATTTAGGATCATGTACTAGTACATTGTCATCTTAAGGTCTAATGTAATGCCCCTACTCCTCTAAAATGAAGGACAGTTAATGAGAAAAATTCTTGTAAGATCTGCATCACATAAGAATGAATCCAGGAGGCTTGCTACCATTTAGTATGTATTTTCTAGAATAATTAAACATCTTATAGATCAGCGCTCCATAATCTGTAACATGGCAATAAATTTCCATGCAAGACTCTAGAGTCTGCAATAATATCCACTTTATTTTAGGAATAATTGAGTTTACATTCTTTAGTTTAGTTCTTGGCATACCTATTAATATTTTAACTTCTTGGATTTAAAATCTTCCAGTGTGTATGCTAAGTAAGGTAGAACCTTCAAAAGTTCCCTTGTCTTGTCTTGACCAAAATTTATTAATTTATTCACTCCGCCTGTAAACGAGCCTATGAAATATGAAAACCAGTAAAAACAAGATTATCTTTGGCTATGCTGAAGTTATAATACTCTTCACGCACCTTTTATATCTTTTGATTATTGTTCTAAGTTCATGTTTTGTATGGGAGGTACTCCTCCTAGTGGATATGGGTCAAACACTTAAAGTATTCAAATTTCAAGTCAATAGTACGAAAACTAAAACAAAAAAAAAAGAACATGTATTCGGACTATCTGGGTTTGTATCGGAGATACCCATACTAGTAGGTCGAGGGTCTTGAAATTTACATAATTGGTGGATATGGGTCAAGTCAATAGTATGTAAAAAAAAAAACTTGACAAAGAAACAAAAATCTTATTACAATAAGAACATAAATTTGGATCTAGGTTTGTAAGGGTGGCACCCCTCCTAGTGGTTTAATTCGGCTGGTTCCAACAAAATGGTGCGTATGGTGAAAAGAAAGCTTCGTGCAAAATTTCAGACCTCTAGTTCAAAATTTAAGGGACTAGTTTGCATACATGCATACGGACAGACGGACATGACCAATTCAACTCGTCTTGTTACGTTGATCAAGAATATAAATACTTTATGGGATCTCCAATGTCTCCTTCTGTGTGTTACAAACTTCATGAGAAACTTATAATACTATTCACTGCTTGAAGAGTATAAAAAACATATAAAAAAAACTAACTTTGGCTATGCACGCCCCAGCTAGTGGTCCGAGGGTTTTGAAATTTTCATGGTTTGTGGATATGGGTCAGAGACTTATAGTTTAGTGTCCAAATTTTAGTTCAATAAGTAAAAAAAAAAACTTTTTCTAATAAGAACATTACTTTAAAATATAAATAAAAAATCAGCCAAGTGTGAGTCGGACTCGCACACGGAGGGTTCCGTACCATCGTACAAGATTTTTTGCTTAAAATATAAAATTATGTTTATATATAATAGCCTAAAAGTATACTACAATTAACTGCTCAAAGTATACTACAAAAAACAAAAAATTGTTAAACAAAAGGTTAAATTAAAGAACAATGCTTCTAAAAATGTGTCTCTACCTATTACGATTCATGAGATAGAGCAGGCGACGGACGGACGGACGGACATCGTAAGCTTAAGAAAGAGGCTCCCGTTAGCTCCCTATGGGGAGCTTTGGGACTTTGGCTATACCGAAGTTGTAATACTCTTCGAATGGTCCGAGGGTCTTGAAATTTATAAGGTTGGTTACTATGGGTTAGGCACTTATAGTGTCCAAATTTTAAGTAGATAGTACAAAAGATAGTTTTTCTAATAAAAACTTTAATTTGGATCCCGGTTTGTATGGGGGTACCCCTCCTAGTAGTCGGAGGGCCTTGAAATTTTCATGATTTGTGAATATGGGTCAGAGACTTATAGTGTCAAAATTTCTGTTCAATAAGTCAAAAAGAAAACTTTTTCTAATAAGAACTTTAATTTAAAGGGGGTTTGTATGGGAGGTACCCCTCCTGGTAACTCTAGGATCATGAAATTTACATGATTGGTGAATATGGACCAAAAACTTATAGTGTCCAAATTTCAGTTCGATACGTCAAAAAACAAAAAACTTTTTCTGATAAGAACATTAATTTAAAAGGGGGTTTGCATGGTAGGTACCCACCCTAGTGGTCCATTCGGCTGATTCACGAACTTGATTGGCGTTTGGTAAAAAGAACCCTATGTACAAAATTTCAGTTCTCTACCTTAAAAACTGAAGGCCTAAGTGTGCGAACAGACGGACAGACGGACATGGCCAATTCAACTCGTCTTGTTGCGCTGATCAAGAATATAAATACTTTATGGATCTCCACGTCTCCTTCTGTGTGTTACAAACTTCATGAGAAAACTTATACTATTCACTACTTGAAGAGTATAAAAAGATAATTAGTTCTGAGTGACAAAAGTTCATTATAAAATTGTTGATTTTATGATTACATTTTTATTTATAAGTCCATATGACATACATACATAAGTACATAAAGTATGTACTCGTATGAGTGATTCTTTATACATAAAAGTAGTAAAAGTATATACATGCATACGTACTTACATATGTACGAGTATGCCAATATAGCGTGAGAGAGTTTATGGATATAAAATGAATCTAATGTCAAATGCATACAATACATTTGATTTTGTAGTTGTGGTCACAAATCAACTTTCGTTTTGCGGTTATGTAGGATACAAATATTGTATGTACAAATGTATTTTAATGTAAATTATTTGTAAGTATCTATTAACAAATATCTGATTATAAACGTATATATCATAGTATAAACCGCATGAAATTAATTAATTAAGCATATATATAGTACATACTTCATGTACATACGAGTATATAATTGATAAATAATTTATGTTTATCTACATAAATCATTTTCTAAATTTGCTTATTGCATTGTAGATATTTGTATGTATTGTATTTTTAACAATTTAATTTAAGTAATTTTTTTTTTTTTTTTAATTCTACAATAAATGTACATACTATATTTTGTATAAATTTACTAACCATAAATTTGGTAAAAGGTAAGAAAACATTAAATATATGGGAAGAGATACTAGCAGTCAATATTGTTACATTTAAAATGAACTCAAATCGGCTAACTGCATCATCATCATTCCTCAGGTGGATCACATTCGATACCTAGGTCTGATCCTGGACAAGTACCTTACTTGGCGCACTCATGTAAAGAGAGTCACTGCATGCTGTTGTCAAAAGATGAAGAAATTGGACTGGCTACTGCGAGCGAAAAGTAAAATGTCACTAAACAACAAGTTGCCGATTTAAATTTATATTATTTATATTTTGACAGAAAGTATTTGGGAAGCGCTCAGATCTACAGGAGTTCCTGAGAAGCTAACAGCTTTAATCAGAGCACAATATGCGGACTTCAAGTGCAGAGTACTCCACAATGGCGAGCTCTCAGACAGCATCACAACCAGCGCAGGTGTTCGCCAAGGATGTTTAATCTCACCGATTCTTTTCCTCATCGTTATTGATGACATCCTGCATAAATCCATGGATGGCAAGCGTAGGGGCATCTACTGGAACTTCACTGTTATCTGTGAAGCACTCCGACATGCAATCAAAGCTCCACGATCTGTGCGCCGAGTCGGGTAGGGTTGGCTTAAAAATCAACATCGACAAAACAAAAGCAATATAAATGAACACCAAAAAAAAAAGGACAATTTTATGATACATGGCAAAGAAATTGAACAAGTCGAAGATTTCACCTACCTAGGCAGTATAATATCCGCGGAGAATAGTGCAGGAAAGGATATTTGCGCCAGAGTAAACAAAGCAATAGGTGCAAATGCACAGCTGAGCCAAATCTGGAACTCGACGCAATTATCCTTCCAAACAAAAATTAGACTACACATTGCGAAAAGATGCCACAGAAGTATGCCGACAAGCTTTTGACTGGAACCCCCAAGGAAGCCGTAAGAGGGGTCGCCCTAAGATCACGTGGGGGAAATCCTTACAGAAAGAATTCTTTTACCAAAAAAAAAAAATTATATTTGTACGTGGGCTGCTATTTATATTTCGGGAATTGGCAATACTAATGTCAATACGTAAAATCTGGCAACGCCATAATAAACTTTGTAATTTTTTATGATGATCAATACACTTTTGCATTCGTTCGATCCATTGGTCGTAGCAATTTTTCCATTCCTCTTGAGACACCTCCAAAACATGGTTTTTGAACTCTTCAACTGCTTCTACGGCGCTCGTAAATCGTTGACCACTCAGTTTTTTTTTTATGTGAGGGAATAAAAAGAAGTCATTGGGTGCCAAGTCAGGACTGTAGGGCGGATGAGTCATCAATTCGATATTTTGACTGCTTAAAAATTCACCTGTTTGCCGAGATGTGTGAGAGCTCGCATTGTCATGATGGAGAATGATTTGTCTTCTACGTCCATACTTATTACCCACCCATCCCAAAGGAAATCTACCTACAAAAGTTCAGGGAACTCAAGAACTCCATGTATGATACTATTGCAAATTTTTGTTTATCGATAATTTATTTATTTATAACATTGACAAAACAAACTCTCAGCTTACAGCAAAAAGGGAACATAACAATTACTCTTAAAAGGAGGGCAAAAATAAAAATTTTAATGAACTTAAACTAAAATAAATTAATTACAAAAGAATTACAAAGAGAAACAAACAAAAAGAGGAAAAAAAAATTAAAAAAAAAAAATAAAAATAAAAGATAAGAATAATATGAAATACCAGTCTCTGATCCGATGGGAGAAATTTATGTGCAACAGTAGCGATCTATTTCCCTACTCACAATCATGTGTGGTCAGAGACATATAAACTAAAGGGCGATTCATTTAGAAGTTTTTTTTTTTTTAATTGTAAATAAAACACACAAATAGAAATTGGATGGCCGAATCTTTATTAAGTCCTAAAAGAACATTCTCTGACATTTACTTTTTGGAAATAAATTCATTCAAGTGTTGGCCGCGACTACGCCGTAGGTGGTCCATTCGGGAGGTCCAATTTTGGATCACTCTTTCCAGCATTGCAACCGGTATCTGCCCAATTACGCGATTGATGTTGTCTTCCAAATTCTGGATCGTAGATGGCTTATCAATAAAGCCATTGTGTTGAACGCTGTGTGTGCCATGGCGTCATCCTGTTGGAACCAAATATCGCCGATACTTCGGGCTTCAACTTTAGGCAACAAAAAGTCCGTTATCATGGTGCGGTAGCGGGTGCCATTGATGAAAATGGTTGCTCCTCAACCTAAATGCGGCGATTCTGTTTATTGACGTAGCCATTGAGCCAGAAATGTGTCTCACCGCTGAACAAAATTCTACTCGAAAACAGCGGATCTTCGTTGAGCTGTTCCAAAGCCCATTGACTGAAATTAAACGAAAATTCAAGTCTGGCGGCTTCAATTCTTGAACGAGTTGGATTTTGTAAGCCTTCAAGCCAAGATCCCGATGTAAAATTTGCCAAGTTGTTGCATACGTTAAGTCCAAATGTTGAGATAGTGGTCTCGGAAGGCCGATGATGCGCCCCATATGTTTCTCGAAGTTCACGAAAAATATTTTTGACAAAACGCTGATTTTTGTAATACAGCTGAATAATTTGGAGACGTTGTTGCGGTGTGAGTCTGTCCATGATGATTTGTCAAACATTACTGAATAAAAATAACATGACAGCATGACGCGTGATCTGTAAAATAAACCCAACTGACAAAAAAACCTCTTAATGAATCACCCGTTACAATAATGCAAACGGTATAGATGACCCAAATCAGCGACATTCAGTTCATGTTCATGAGTCCCGTAGGTAGCGAAGGACGATGGTATTAATCGACGAGGCGAGAGAACGTGATAGAATTTATTAACTGTTGTACATAAAACTTGGAGAGGATCGTGTAGAGCATGGTTAGTAATGCATCTATTCAAGACTAAAGGGATGAAATTTCTGGTAGGACGACTAGGAACACAAAAGTTTAATTGATAATATACCCACTTTTCATCCATTTTTTCTGCAGAATTTTTGGCCATAGTCATAGTATAGTAATTTACCAGCTTCCAAAAAGAGAATATAATAATTCTTGTATGGATTTAGACCTTGCAAATTCGCTTTTTATTTTATTTTTTTTTATTTTTTTTGTTTTAATTTTAATTTTTCTGATATTCTAAAAACAATTTAAATTAAACTTATAATAATTACAACACAAATTTAACACAATTAGTAAGTAGAATAGAACAATTACAATAATAGGATCTAATAGAAAGGTCGACGGGATGAGATCTTCTCAAGCGTCTCGCCACTCTGACTCCTCCCATTCTGTGTCGCTTTAAGATACGCCTGGCTAATCTATTTGGATGATTTTTTAACCGCACCATATACTTCTTCACAACGCCAATTTTTGGGGATTTTAAGATCGCTTTCAAGGTCCGCCGTTCGCATGAATCACAGAGCTCCCAAAATCATACGCAATGTCTTGGCCGGTAGTACTTTGACCTTTAAGATATTTGATTTCGCTACTATGCCGTACACCACCGTACACAATTATTGCTTTGTAGATGAATATCTCATTTTTTAAAGATAAATTTATTCCTACTGTTTATGAGAAGCCAACGAAATTTACCAATTTCCTAGGTATTTAAATCCCGAATGGTGCTCCCAGACAAACATCTGGGCGTAAGGCGTACGTCACATTTGCACATTTCTTTTTATTAATGCCAATATTTCATCGTCTTGTTCAGACTTCAAATTTATGCAGGTATTGTTGCAGGGTATCCGTGGATGTCTACCTGTTTCTGGACAGGAAGGCCGTATCATCTGCAAATCATGAGGATCGCTTAGCGGTAATTTTGAGCCTTTGGACATGTCATCCGTGAACAGGGTATAGAATGTCGGTCCCAAAACGCTACCCTACCAATTGGCTACCAATTGTGGAACCCTTTAATTCCCAGAAGGATTCAAATACCCCAAAACAACTTAATTTTAAATGATAAACTATGTAGACAATTCGGTAAGGTGTGATGGACGATGTTGCAGTAAAATACAAACATAGATTTTTCTACTTCCATAATGAAGTTTTACAACTCTAAGACATCACCAGTGCCTATAACAAACATAAATATGCAAATAATTACATATAGCCAAATCATTTATTTTCTAAATTTTAAACTCCTTTCTCATAATAAGTAATAAGTATGAAATTTGTAGATTTCTAGCTACTATGTGAAAGAAAAGTCTTCGGCGCTTTAAGGTCTTATTGCCTTCTATTATTCATTGCATCTTTCGTATTATACTACTAAATGTATATATGCCACGATGCCACATGTCAAAATGGATGCGAAATCATTGGCTAAAGAGCCGCAAAAGACACACAAAAGAAAAAAGGAAGGTTCTGGAGGCAGTAAAGCTAAAAAGAAGAAGTGATCCAAAGGCAAAGTCAGGGATAAATTAAACAACCAGATTCTGTTCGATAAAGCCACGTACAAAAAATGGTATAAGGAAAATTCCTCAGTACAAACTGATTACGAATTCAATGATTTCTGAACGTTCGAAAATTCGTGATTCGTTGGCCAAGCGTGCACTAATTGAACTTTCTGAGAAGGGTTTGATTAAGCAGGTTCTGCAACATCTTTCCCTGGTTATTTATACGCGTGCCACCAAGGGTGATGATGAGTAAATGTCATCTTTTCTTGACATATTTCGATTTACAGTTCAGGACAATTGTATTAGAAATGAGTTTTTTATAAAAGCCTCTTATCACCTCTTACACATTACACCGTAGATATGTAAATTGTAAGTAGCCTAAGGTCCCAGCAGCCCACAGCAGCTACTCCCTTCCTGTTAGCTTTAAGTGTTCTTAATACAAATATGTAGTAATAATAAATAAATAATTTTACAGACCTTTAAAATGCAACCAAATAATTTATAAGTACTTCCATATGCATGAATATACATACATAGTAGTACAAAATTAGTGTAGTTCTTTTTATTCTGTTGTTGTTGTGAATTAATTTAATTTCGCAGCAACAACAAACTGCATTTTAAATAAGATTTATGGCATTTTTATTCCATTCATTCATTCTTCATTCATTCACTCATTCATAAATTCATTTTTGCAATTTTTAAAGTGCAAAAATATTGCAGTAAATTTTCTTCCTATTATTATTTTTGTTTACTGCGTGAAATAATCATCATCGTCATTATCATTATCATGATCATGATCATCATGATCGTGAAGTTTTTGTATTATTGACATTGACTTGTTATTTCTTTACAACAGTTTTAGTTTCCTGAACAGAATTGGAATAAGTAATGGTGTGACGAGCAAAAGGGAACAATTTTACTATTTCTTTTAAAACCTGAGGTCCTGGAACTTGTGAGATAAAAGCGTAGATTGCAACGTGGCATGGAGGAGAGTTGCCCGGGAACTAACTCTGACAATGCAAAAGGTTCGTTCAGACTTCTTCAATGATTTTTTGAGTAATGATGACCCAACCAAAAATTCGGGATATAACCTGTGGCGAGCTACTCAGTGCGTGAAACATCAGCCACATAGTCACGCCCCAATTGGTGGTCCTCCAAATCAATGGCTGCGCACAGAGTCAGAAAAAGCTGAAATGTTCGCGGCTGTGCTGAAGAGCCTCTTCACACCATTCAATTTAGTTGATCCAGAGGAGTTGAGGGGAAACATCTGAGGCCCTATCGAGGAATGATTTGGATCAGAATCCTATCAAGCACATCTCACCAGAAGAGGTTCTGAATCAGATCCGAAAGCTGAAGTCTAAGAAGAGTCCTGGACACGACCGAATTGACAATAAAGTGGTGAAAGCCCTCCCGTGGAAGGCAGTGTTGTTTCTGACATTAATTTTCAACTGTATGCTGCAGATCTGCCATTTCCCCACACAATGGAAATGTGCAATGATCACCATGATCCCAAAACCCGGAATGCCTGAGAGTCTTGTCACGTCATACAGACCAATAAGTTTGCTGCCAACTTTCTCTAAAATATTTGAAAGAATATTTCTGAATAGATTGTTGGCAGTAAAGCGAGTTCAGAAAGCCATTCCTGACCACCAATTTGACTTCAGATCGCGGCACGGCACACCAGAACAACTACATTGGGTTGTAGAACACATCCTATGGATCTCTGACCACACATCATTCAGCGCAGAAATGAACTGAAAAGGCAGCTTATTAATGACAACTCACTGCGGCCGTCTTACAAGAAGGTAGCCAAACTGGTTAAGAAATCAGCCAGAAAAGATAAGAGAAGATTCGCCTAATCAACCAACAAACCAACAGAAACCTGCCAGTAAGAGATCAAAGAGGCTCCTTACTAACGAATAGCGATGAACAAATTCAGAGATGGAAAGAACACTTCGAAACAATCAGCAACACCACGCCAAATGAGGATACCAGCTGCCATTTCGACAACACCAGAGCCAACAACACAATACCAACTACATGCCCAAGCACAACGGAAATAAGAAATGCAATAAAGAAGCTAAAACTAAACAAAGCTGCAGGCATCGACGGCATACAGCCTGAATTGCTGACAGCTGACCCACAAACATCAGCTGAAATCCTGCATCCGTACATCTCTGCAGTCTGGGTCAACGAAAGATTACCCTCCTCATAACCGAAGAGTATCATCGTGAAGCTTCCAAAAACGTGTGATTTGCGCGATTGTGAAAACTGGAGAGGAATAACACTACTCAATACAATCTACAAAATTCTAGCCACACTTATTCAGAGTAGGCTCAAGTGCGTCGAGAACGCTCTAAGGGACGAACAGGCTGGATTCCGCCCCAACCGCAGTTGTATTGATCAAGCAAACACTCTTCGTACCATCGTCGAGCAATCGATTGAATGGCGCTCTCCGTTATACATGTTGTTTGTTGACTTCAAGAAAGCTTTCGACACGCTCAAACGCAACTCCATCTGGCTGGCTTTGAGTAGGAAAGGAGTTCCCCCAAAAATAAACCGCCTCATAATACTCGTAGCCATGTACGCAAATTCTGAACTGGCGGTTCTGCACAATGGCAACATCAGCGACCCATTCACCACCAACGCTGGAGTACGAGAAAGTTGCCCTCTCTCCCCGCTGCTTTTCTCCATTGTGCTGGATGACGTCATGAATAGCCTCACCCAACATAAGAAAACTGACATTATGTGGATCCCCTCACGACATCTGGAGGACCTGGACTTTGCAGATGATATTTATCTCCTCTCTCACAAATTCTCCGACATGCAAGCGAAGGCGAACAATTTAGTCGCGCTGGCACGCACCGTCGGTCTGGAGATAAACATTGCAAAGACCGAAGCCATGAGACTCAATCACTTAAACACAAGCCACATAATGATAGACGGTTGTGCGATCGAGTTCGTTGAGAACTTCAGCTAGCTCGGTTGCACCATATCTACAGACGGAGGAGCTGAAGCGAACGTCAACTGCAGACTGAGCAAGGCAAGATCAGCATTTGGACGACTTAAATCGGTATGGGCAAATACTCAAATTTCTAGACGCACGAAATTACGAACATTCTCCGCATGTGTGAAATCAACGCTCTTATATGGAAGCGAAACATGGCTTATCTCAAACTCCATTACGCAGAGATTGCAAGCTTTCGTAAATAAGTGTTTGAGCATCATTTGTAGAGTATTCTAGGCACACATTGAGAAAGAAACCCGAAAGCATCACAAGAATGGCACTTGAGTGGAACTCGCAAGGGAGCAGAAGTCACGGACGACCCAAGAACACCTGGAGAAGATCAATATGGCGGTAGTTAGCCGATGCAACCATCACATGGGAAGAAGCAAAAATAACAGCCCAAAAATCGTGTTCGATGGAGATGCCTTCTGGAGGCCCTATGCTCCAATTAGGAATGATAATAGGAGGTAAAAAAAAAGAAAAAAAATGTGTGAAAAGAGCATTCGCATTTATGTACTTAATCTAATTTCTTAATAATACATTTCAAATTTTATAACCATGATTTCAAAAATCATTTTATGTATAGTAAATGGTGTCTACCTTTAGCGATGCGTCAGTGAATGTGGATAGGTGGTAGAGTGTAAAGCGGGCGGAATGTTTAAATGTATTTATTGTTTATGTGAAGAGGAAATTAAATGATTTAACTGAAATAATTAAAAATAAGCAAAGCATTTTTTTTTTTTTTTTTTTTGATAAAATTAATAACAAATAATAAAGTTAAACTGGATGAGATTTGGACAGCTGAATGGGCAGTGCTACATTTATATTATTTTTTTGATAAATTGATATTAGGCGGTCCAGCGCTACTGACACTCCCACCGGCGTTTGCTTGATTTGGCATCAAAGTTCCTCAAGAGTTACCCATACGTCCATTTAAATATGCAGCACTAACGACCATTCCGGGCGGTGAAGCACGAACAATTGCTTGTGGTGGCACCGTAGCATGCATTGGGTTGCCTCTTTGGGCACCACTTTGTACAAACGTTTTTGGCTGGTGATAGCTGCTATTAATATGTGAACGATAATAAACAGTCTTGTCTCGTCGTTATGACTGTGCTGAGATGGCTGTTGATACTTTGGCTTAAAATTGCCACCGCCATTATTACGGTTGTTAGCTGTGCCACTAGTTCCAGCTGCACGACCTGCTGTATTATGACCAACGACACTGTTCTGTTGCTGTTGTATTTGATGAATTGTTAATTTCTTGGCAGCTTCAGGATCCTCCATTAACTCGCGATACTGTTCTTGTCGAATTTCATCGTGTTTATCTGGTCTCAAATAACGGCGAATCTCTGCCAATGCTTATGCTAGACGTGCATAGGCCTCAGCAGGTGCCGCGATTGTTGAGACTTCTTCATGTAGTGGAAGATTGAGGTATTTATCATTTTCCGTATTGTGTTCGTGATCGCTGTGTTCGCCAAAAACAAATCGGATCAATAGTTGTCCCACCCTTTATATTGTACATTATTATTATTATTGAGACAAAACATTCAATGTCAATGTAGAATCAAAAATAAATTATTCCAACATTTCAAGCAAAAGAGATTTGGATTTCATTATCAATTCAATTTTAAATTAGTAATTTAAATCCATCAACAGTTTTCTTCATTTTCTCTCCTTATTTAGCAAAGACAAACACCATTTTCATTCATAATTCACCATGCAATCACATAGAAGTTGCTTCAGCTCTACAAATTCATTTTCTCTCTTTATTTAGCAAAGACAAACACCATTTTCATTCATAGTTCACCATACAATCACAAAGAAGTTCTTTCAGGGCTACAAAAATATGATCATGTGCCTACATGGAAAAAATGCAACCAGCTGGCAGCGCTGTGAGCTTTCCATTTCGTCTCTTGACTACTTTATGTTTAGAAACATTTTACTATTGTGATTGTTGTTCGTATATTTATCATTACTGCTGTTCTTGTTGTTGTCATATGCCATCCAACAAAAGTATTTTACAAATGAATTGAATATAGATACATATATATAAGTATATATGTAAGTAAATATGACAACAAACATTGAAAAAGTTCGTATATTGATTGTTGGTGATTCCGGTAAGTGTTATAATGGAATTAAACCGAGTTAATGAAATTTATACTTATTTATTTTGATTCCAATAGGTGTGGGTAAAACATGTCTGACCCATTTGATAGCAACAAATGAATGTCTAATACGTCCAGATTGGACAGTAGGTTGCAACATTGAAGTTAAATTGCATGAATTCAAAGAAGGCACAATACATCAGCATCCTTACTTCATAGAATTCTATGACATTGGCGGCTCATTGAGTCATAAAAATACACGCAATGTCTTCTATATGCCAACTCATGGTATAATTTTGGTACACGATTTAACCAATCGTAAATCACATGAAAATCTTATCGATTGGCTATATGAGATTTTAAATAAAGAGGGTAAAGACACATTGAAGGCGCCAACACCAACCGCACAAATGACAGATGGCAATTTATTTGATATTGAAGAATTTCTTGGTTCAACGCAAATTCCCATATTGGTAATGGGCACAAAAATGGATTTAATCGATGATAAACGAAGACCGCGTATAGTGAAAAAAATTGGAACTATTGGTATGTATATACTACATACTAATGTATGTGTGATCAAATCTGTTACTTTCACTACTCCTCCACCTACTCCTCCTGCTACTAGGTGATATTTCATATGTATGTATGTACTTATGGAACTATTTGTAGATGTTTTACTTTACCTTTATGGAGAGTCACAATAAAATAAAATAAATAATAAATATCATTCGCGTGAAGAGCAGATGAAGTTTTAGCAGGTAGTAGCAACAAACGCCGAGACATGCCGAAGTTGTAATACTTTTCACGCCCCTGCTAGTAGTCCGACGAACTTAAAATTTATATGGTTGGTAGATATAGATTAGGCACTTATATTGTCCAACTTTCAGTTTCTTAGTACAAAAAACATAAAAGTTTTTCTAATAAAAACTTTCATTTGGATCCCGGATTGTATGGAGCGTACCCCCCTAGTGGTCCGAGGATCTTAAAATTCATATGGTTGGTGGACATAGATTAGGCACTCATATTGTCCAAATTTCAGTTCCATAGTACAAAAAACAAAAAAGTTTTTCTAATAAGAACTTTCATTTGGATCCCGGTTTGTATGGGGTGTACCCCCCATAGTGGTCCGAGGATCTTAAAATTTATATTGTTGATGGATATAGATCAAGCACACATATTGTCCAAATTTCAGTTCCTAAGTACAAAAAACAAACAAGTTTTTCTAATAAGAACTTTCATTTGGATCCCGGCTTATATGAGGCTTATCCCCCTAGTGGTCCGAGGATCTTAAAATTTATATTGTTGATGGATATAGATCAAGCACACATATTGTCCAAATTTCAGTTCCTAAGTACAAAAAACAAACAAGTTTTTCTAATAAGAACTTTCATTTGGATCCCGGCTTATATGAGGCTTATCCCCCTAGTGGTCCGAGGATCTTAAAATTTATATGGTTGGTGGACATAAATCAAGCACACATATTGTCCAAATTTCAGTTCCTTAGTACAAAAAACAAACAAGTTTTTCTAATAAGAACTTTCATTTGGATCCCGGATTGTATGGAGCGTACCCCCCCGAGTGGTCCGAGGATCTTAAAAGTCATATGGTTGGTGGACATAGATTAGGCACTCATATTGTCTAAATTTCAGTTCCATAGTACAAAAAACAAAAAAGTTTTTCTAATAAGAACTTTCATTTGGATCCCGGTTTGTATGGGGTGTACCCCCCATAGTGGTCCGAGGATCTTAAAATTTATTTTGTTGATGGATATAGATCAAGCACACATATTGTCCAAATTTCAGTTCCTAAGTACAAAAAACAAACAAGTTTTTCTAATAAGAACTTTCATTTCGTCCGATTCGGGTGATTTCGACAAATGTACTGCGTATAGTAAAAATAAAGCTCCGTGCAAATTTCAGCTCTCTTGCTCAGAAACTGAGGGACTAGTTTGCATACATACAAACGGACATGACTACATCATCATAGTCTCATCGCGCTGATGAAGAATATATATACTTTGTGGGGTCTTCGATGTCTCCTTCTGTGTGTTACAAGCTTCATAACAAACTTATAAGTATAAACACATCCAACTCGCTTGATATCTTGCACATATGTTGAGATTAATGGATTTATAGTGAGAAGAGGTCAAATTCCATGTAGATTTTAAAAAGGAATTGAAATGCTGTTTAATGAATTGTTGAATGTCGGAGGTATTTTATTTGGGGGAAATAAGATTAGATTAAATAAAGGGCGAGAATTAAGTCACCGCGGTCACCAATGAACCTATTCGTAATTACAATTCCTCCGATATCCTGTTATTCACCAAGATTTTCAGAATCCTCCTCGGAAACAATCTTGCAATATAATTTGGTTCCAGTACTGGAATCTCAAATAGCGGAGTCTGATCCATACTAGACCCCTTTCATTGCATAGTCTACATTGATCATTTTCATTAGCAAAGCATGCCGCCAAATTAAAATGGCGAAATCCATCGTCATCATCATCACTTCAATACCAATAGATCTACTGTTGGATATTATTTTTTGTTTACTAAATTTAATGTCTGCGACTGAAGTTGTTGGTGGACAGTTGAGTCATTGGAGACCACGAATGTTGTGGAAGTTCAAGAGTTTCAACATCTTCTTTGTGTCAGAGTCGACTTCAATGATGTCCTGTTCCAGGGCAGACACAGCTAGAACATAGTTATCGCGACGCTCACGTTCTTTTTCCTGCAGTTTGATGGAGATACTGAGTGACGCAAACGGCCCATTAAATGGGTAACATAGCCGGCAATTTTGTTCCTCAATGGCTTAGTGGGAATGATTGCGACTTCTTCGCAAATACGTTTGTTGGTGTGGAAATCCAATGTCAGACGTGTGTAGTGTTTCTCAATGATGATCTTAGCGGCCTTCTTGACTGTCTTGGTTCTGACACGACCCATGGCTAGCGATTTTACCGGAAACAGAAAAATTGTGACTGATACAAGTATATATTTTAACACTCTGTAGTGACCAGTTAAGAAGTCTGTGTTAGTCCTGGAATTTCTCGTGTTCTTTTGTGAGAGGTGGTTGTTTCATCACACTGCGGAAAGTTATCATTGTCAGAAAGACCTATACGTTCCCTGTAGCACTGGAACATAAGAGATCAACCTGTCCTTAGCTGAGCTTAGGTGGTAATAGTACTACGAAGAAGTTGCATTTTACTATCATCAACAGGTGGAGGACGGTCTCCTAATACAACCTTATTCTGGTATCACTCTAAAGCATTTTTAACTGCCCTCTGATGTAATTCATCACTACCAGACTTATAACGACTACCATCAAGAGTATCGCCTAACAAAAAGTCATCCTCGTCCGTTCTAATATCTTTACGAATACTCTTGATACTTTGTGTGTGTGTGTGCGTGTGTGTGTGTGTATGTGTGTGTGTGTGTGTGTGTGGTTAATTCTCCTCCTTCTACTTATAAAAATGCATATGTTCTCTTTATCATTACAGCTGAACAATGTGGAGCTGAAGAGATTTGGTTAAATTGCCGTGATCCACGTAGCATTGCCGCTGGTACTACAGATGCTGTTAAAATGTCACGTTTCTTTGATCGTGTTATTGAAACACGCATGTACAATGGTGGTGGTGGTGGTGTTGGCGGCGGTGTAAGTGGCAATAACAGTGCTGGTGGTGGCTTAAATTCCAATAATCCCGGCTATTTTATGACAACCGTAAGTGGTGCCGATAATCGATGTCGTTATAATACCTTAACAAAAGCAACATATAATTCTGAGATGTTGCCACAATTTCAAAAGTTAAACTTTGAAAGTTATGCACAACAAAATGAACCAAGGATCTGTACTCCTCTATTAGAGGAAGGAAGCGACTTAAAATGATACCACCCTATATTTCCATATATTTATATACTATAATATGTGTAACATATGTATGTAAGTATGTATATATATTCATTAGAAAACAACTATGTATGTATTTTGTACAATCAATCATAAATTCGATTTAATAAAATAATAATATATTTTACAAAAAAATACTACTTTTTTTTAGAAATGGAAAATTATTGAAGAGCCTTCAGTGTCATTATACTCTTCACGCAGTGCATAGTATTATAAGTTTGTCATGAAGTTTGTAGCATACAGAAAGAAGGAGACATCGGAGACCCCATAAAGTATATATATTCTTGATCAGCGCAATGAGACGAGTTGATTTAGCCATGTCCGTCTGTCCGTATGCAAACTAGTCTCTCAGTTTTTGAACTAGAGAGCTAAAATTTTGTACATCGGTGTCTTTTTACCAAACCATCTAAAACCACTAGGGGTAGTACCTCCCATACAAACCCTCTTTTAAATTAATGTTCTTATTAGAAAAACTTTTTTGTTTTTTGTCTTATTGAACTGAAATTTTGACACTATAAGTCTCTGACCCATATCCACAAACCATGCAAATTTCAAGAACCTCGGACTACTAGGAGGGGTACCCCCCATACAAACCAGGATCCAAATGGAAGTTCTTATTTTTTGTACTATCGACTTAAAATTTGGACACTATAAGTATCTGACCCATAGCCAGCAACCTTATAAGTTGCTCGGACAACTAGCTGGGACGTGAAGAGTCTTTTTTTATATATCTTAGTTTAATTGGTTTTATGTGCAACTAGTAGTCCCGGCGCGCATTGCTGCTTCCCGGCAAAATCAGACATGAGTCAAATGATTTATATACAGATATGTAGTGTTAATATTTATTTATTCAATTAAATTGACAGTTAAGAAATCCAAAAAGTCGTCACTTCAACCTTCTAATAGGGACTGCATTAGCCAAAGGTCTGGCTAATCTGTTTTTGTGGGCCATCAGCCGATAATTGTACATGCTCGAAAAAAATCTGATCTGATCTTTAATAGTAGCCAGGTTGAGGTCACGATGTAGTGTTGTGTGCCTAACAAACCATTCACAGACAGTCAGAAGGCGCAAGGTTTTGTTTTACAAGGTCTGAACCCGCATACGGTTAGACTTTCGTCAGGTACCAACTACCGCGGTGACGTTTTCCATATATGTAAGACTTTTGTCGAGGGGAAGCCCAAGGTATTTCACCTTGGTGCATTCCTGTGCCGATAAGGTAAAGCAAACGTTGTTGCATTTATCCCAATTAAGCTTTATGTTCCACCTTCTGGCCTAATCTTCAAAAGAATGAAAGTATACCCGCTGTCCGTCTGCAACCTCGTATTCGCAACTTGTATTTCTAGTTAAAATCACATTCTCTTTGGATACGCTTGGGTCACTTCAATTCTGGTCCCTACTACATTCATGAAATACAGTTTGTCTTTTGTGATGATGTACGAGAATTGGAAATACAAACCCACAACTTAACAGTCATTAGAATGGAGTACAGTGTATGAAATTACATAATAAAGATCTTCTAAAAAGGATGATACCAAGTAAATGCAACTAAAGCAAGTGTTTCCTTGAAATACACTAAACCAGCGGAAAGAACATTCTATATAAGTATTTATATTCTATTCTATGAAAGTGATTTTAGGTTTCATTATTTCTTCCTACTCCCCTAGTAATTTATTATCTTTCATTTAGTACAAAAAAAACTAAAATCCGAGTTATTTGTATTTATTCGGTTTTCTTGTCACCCTTCTTTGTTAGAGCGGGTTTTTGAGAATACAACACAGCGGAGGCATGACGGAGAGCAGCTTGGATTAAGTTCTAGTGGTACTTGGAGCCGGTGAGCAAGTTCTTCAACTTCTTTAGAGATCGTCTTTGACCAGCCTTGAAGAAAACACGCACGGTGTTCTTAACAGTTGGGCGTACTTGCCCTTCTTCAGCAAAACGGAGAAGCCTTTCTTATTGGCAGTTGGTAAAATGCAGACGGTGTTCTCGGGTACAAGACCACTGTAGTGTTTTGAGTTGACATTGGTCAAGTTGCTGGCTTCAGTACTGAAAGGTTTCTTGACATCACGCTACTTCAACAAGAAACCGTTGTTGTCGCGAATATTCAACGAGTTAAGATGTCATGATATTAAATAACTATAAGTAGAACTGTTTCAGAAAGGATGTCCATTTTCGCCGGCGTTCATTGTTTTGAAGCTCTTATTTCTTAAATTGTCTGCTCAGAATTTGGCATCAATATTAGTTATATATTCAGGCTTCTCTAAAATAAATCTGAGTCATTTCGCTATAGGGGATTCGTTACAGAGAATGATAATTATACAATAAGAAATACATTGAAATTTATAAATAGATTTGTGATTATTCACATTTTTTTTTATTAAATACTTTGGAATATTTTCAATTTTTTGTTTTTTCTCAATAATACTTTAATATATTTTTATACTCTTTACGCAATGAATGGCATTATAAGTTTGTCAGAAGGAGACATCGGAAACCCCATAAAGTACATATATTCTTGATCAGGGCGATGAGAGGAGTTGATTTAGTCATGTCCGTCTGTCCGTCTATATGTATGCAAACTAGTCCCTCAGTTTTTTAGCTAGAGAGCTGATATTTTGCACGGAGCTTTTTTTACCAAACACACACAATTTGTTGGAATCAGCTTAATCGGATCACTAGGATTGGTACCCCCCCAAATTCATATTCTTGTACTATTGACTTGAAATTTGGACACTATAAATGACACTGACTCATATCCACCAACTATGTAAGTTTCAAGACCCTCGGATCACTAGGATCACATACCTCTTTTATAAAACATCAACTAAGGACAATAGTCAGATGGTATAAAAGATGCGTGAAGAGTATTATAACTTTGGCATAGCCAAAGTTAATCTTCTTTTAACTTGTTTTTGTTATTTATAATTGGCAACAGTCTTTTTTTATAACATGTAACATACTCCTCATACTTCTTGCATGTTTAACATTTAAGAAAGTTATGGGTGACACCACCCACCCACATCACATGATAAAAAAGCTACTATAGGAAGGAAATCATTTGGTTTTGTTTATATTATTATGATGTTTCTTAGCTTTGCCCAGATCGAGGACCATTGTGCGACGACGTAACATTTTACGCATTTTAATCATTTGACGTTGCATGCGACGCTGACCACGACACAGCAAACGCATGTCGTGTTGTAAACTACTCAATTGTTCTTGCAATTCAGTCTGTTGACTATTATCAGATTTCAGGGATATCGATAAGGATGCATCTGACATGGAACTGGATGATACTGATGATGGTACTGGGGATACTACAGCTGCATGACGTTCAATGGCTGATGTGAATTCACGTGAATTTAATTTTTGATGTTGTAGTTGTTGCTGCCTTCTATAAGCTATTGTTAGACCATGGTTCTGCGGTTGGCTGGACTGTAATTTTTCATCGACAACACGTCGAATGAGAGCCTCAAATGTTTCTGGTGTCAGTGATGGTGGTTCTGTTATATTATTGTTATTATTGTTCGCATGCTCCTGCTGTTTCTGCTGCTGCTGGTGCTCATTATCTGTACTACTATTGCTATGTGTTACAGTTTCCTGTCTGTCCTGACAATCTACAGGTTGATTGGCATTAGACTCCAATGTAAGTGGAGCTGCTTCTTTATTGATTACAGTATGTTGCTCTGCATTTTCTGCACCAAAGATGCAGGATTGTATTGTCTCTTGGGGGTGACACGTTGCCGTTTTATTGATTGTGATTTCATTTTGTGTACTCGCAATTATGTCATAACAGTCAGCAGTTGCACCAGGCATTTGTTCCATAGAACCATAAGGATTCATTTCTCCGCCACTTACGCCTTGCATTCTTTGTAACTTGAAGGACTCATATAATGAGTAAATCTTTGGATGCATTCGTTTCAAATGCTTTATAAAATTGGAGGAAACATTTTTATGGCCACGAATGGGTACATTGCATTGATGGCAACGTGCGCTTAAGGTATCACCACGTGATAATGAATTGTAGTTGTGTTCCTATTTGGAATAGAATACTTAATTAATAATAATAATTCTCTTTCTCTCCCCCTTCCTTTCACTCTAATTCGCACGCAATGGTAGTGAAGAATTTATTTACCAATTGAAAGAATGGTGGCGCAAATAACAAACTGCTGTCACCACGTATGAAACGAGTCTTTGGGCTCTTTGGAAATGGTCGCCTCGCCTTTTGATTAATATGTTGCTGATGTTCGTTCCGTTGGCGTTCCCGACGCTGTTGAAGCGTTAGCATGTTTCTACTTGATCTATGGTCATATACCGATGTTGATGCATTGTTCTCATAATTTAGTTCACCATAAGCACCACTAGAATGTTGATGCATTGCTGTATGTGGGGATTTATCAGGTTGATGCCCAACAATCGCCTGGTGTTGCAAATTAGTGCCAGCAACACTGTCACCATTGGTTTGCAAATCGTCCATGAGTTCATACTTAATCGAAGGCTCCATCTCCATATCCACACTAATACTATTTCGTCTTAAGTGATTTATGCAAACCACAAACCACTTGAGTCGTTCGTCGTTCGTTCGTTGTCAATTACTTATTATTTGATATATTCAGTGTTGTATAACAATTTATTATTTGTATTTTATTTGCTCAAGTGTTGATTAATGAATAAAAAAGAAAAGAGAATGAAATGCAGCCCTGTAAGTTTTCGAAAATTTAAAATTGTTGCATTGAAATTAAGGAAAATAAAATATAGGGCATTAATGTTTTTGCTGATGTCCATCAAACGTTTGACAGGTTATGGCACGAGGGCATTCTGCTAAACACGTTAATTGCCACATAAGCCGACGATACAGCAATCATGGCTGCTACTTCAATGGCGGTATCATACCATTGTTCTTCTTAATATTAAAGTGTACTAAATCGTATGTTCGTCATTGAACTGCTCGAGTGATAAGCATCAAAAGCTGTCTACTACAAACTGGCCTAGATCCAGCGGACCAAAAAACGTAGATGCAGGAGGAATATTGAAACACATAATATTCTTGACGGGTCGCAAGATATAGGTTCTGCACCTTTTATCAAGTATCTGGGTGTTCTTATGGATTGCCGTCTCAACTTTAGTGTTCACCTAAAGTGAGAAAGCAAGACGTGCGCAGCCCTTGCAAGGCTTATGCCAAATGTTTAAGAGTCTAGACAACCAGTACGTGATTTACTCGCAGCAATTAACAAATCAATTATTCGATATGCTGCACCAGTGTGATCAAGTGCAACCAAGCACAGATCTTACATTAAAGGAGCCGCCTGTGTGTATCGTCTTCAATTCATCAGGATATGATATGCGTATCGAACGGTCTCACATGACGCAATAAACATAATTGCTAATTGCAAACCAGTTGACGAGCTGACGACAAAATATGCAGTGAGACGGATGAAGTCTGCTACACATGGCCAGGAAATCACATCTACTGACTCCTGGCAGCAGCGTTTGCAAAGCTCAACAAAAGGGCGCTGGCTGTTCGAGCTAATTCTCAACATCAGTTTTTGGGTGTCTAGAAAACATGGCAAGTTAATAGTCACGCTGTTATCAAAGCTCTCTCATCCCACAGCACCAAAAACAAAGCCCTTAATCAAGTCCATCAACACTCAATTACACTTAATCTGAGACTTGACCATTTTGGCTATTTAGGTAAAGAGATTGCGGACGAATGTGCCAGGAAGGGGTCGGCGTTGCCAGTTTCTCTCGCGTCTAATAATATTTGCTAATATTAACAAGATATTTTTTCAGGACTGGAAGCGAAAACAACGGAGTTAGCTAAGGAGATGAAGAAGAAGTTGAAAAAGATCCTCTATAAGACTATATAAATAGTTTCCCTTGTACGAAGCTTTAAATCATGTACATCGACATTCTGAAATAACTGAAGTTGTAGAACAAGTGAAATATCCAAAGTAAATAATAATGACAACAATATATAATTTTCATTATATTATCAAATTTTTTTATTATTATTTAAAAATCATTCTTTGGTCAAATCTTCTTACTCATATTTAAATAGTAATAGAGATCCAATAATTGCAAGTTCAACGTGTCTTTATCTTCCAAGTTGTAGGTACTTAGTTCTTCAGTCTGGAACTTATGCACATAGTTTTCAAAAAAAATTAATTAAATTATAGCACATTTCCTTAATATTCTTTAAGGACATTTGTCAATTAAAAAAAAAAGAAAAATAAATATTTTCTAAATAAAATAATACTGTAAATATAATTAATGAATTAATGAATTATTATTAAAAATAAATAATATTGTGAGAGGAAAAAATAATTGTAAAAAAAAAAAACTCATTAGTAGTAGTGGGTCATGTATATATTTTATTAGCCCAAACTCTTAAACTCTATTGTGATATGAATCAAAAAATGTTAAAGTAATTATGATGTTGATGTTGGTTATCCTGAGGAAGAGGTTTTTTGATTAGCAGCAATTCGAATGCCGTTTTAAAAAAATTGAGGATCATATATGTAAATGAACCATATGTTATATTTTATTAACCCAAACTCTTAAACTCTCTTCTCAAATGAATCAAAAAAAGTTAATCTAATTTTGATGTTGATGTTGATTAGCCTGAGGAGGAGCTTTTTTGATTGGCAACCATTGGAATGCCGATTTTAAAAAATTGAGGATCATATAAATGAACCACATGACCGACAATGAGTCTTTTCTGAAATTATAAAAAATTAAATATTTTTAAAAGTGAATTAAACAAAAACTATAAATATTAACAAAAAAAAAACAAAACAAAGAATTTGAGAAGCACTTAGGGAGGGAGATACACAATTAGACTGGTCACAGTCAAGCATATTTTAATGCTCATATAGATCAATCATCTGTTCATATACAATAACGATAATGAAAGTTAACAGTTAAATGAATTGCTAAAAAAATTATTTACAAAATCGAAGAATGTTGAATCTGCTGATTTGTTATTGAAATATTGTAAATAAATTGTATAATACATAGATAATTGCATATTAAGATTTAAGACTGACTGAACATTATTTTGAAATATAAACAGACCAATTATTGATCGATTACAAATCGATCTTTGAAAATAATTTCCTGTGAATGGACACCCCGAAACTTCTGTAAGTATCCAAAGTCGTACACTTTCTCATATGTTAAACTGTATACTTCGGAAAAAAAAATTAATAATATAAAGAATATATAATTGATCAAAAATCGAGTTATTGAGAGTCTCTGAAAGGAAATGCGACCAAACAGTTGTGGCCAATTGCCTTGCTTTAAAGATCTCATTCCCCAGAATGTTTCCTGTAGTGGTAAGGGTATCGCTGTGTATGTGTAAGCACCATGAAAGGGAAGAACCGACATTAAAATTCTGTAGATTATTTATATTTTTTTTTTTTATACTCTTTGCTTTGGCTAATTTTATCTCCCCTTCATTAAAATAAGATTTTAGAAAATAAAAATAAAATCATAAATCAAAAAACAAATTTGTGAAATTATGAAAATAATGATGAATAAAAAATAAAATTAAATACAAATAAATTTAAAAAAAAAACAAGTTTCAATGAAATGAGTGGCAACTACATAGATTATATCTAGTCCTATCTCAAAACAAAGCCTTGTGCCTTCGTTATTTGTCCATTTTTCAAAATGTCAAAAGAAGTAGTGTAAAAGAAATACATTCAGATATCTCTATAACTAGTGAACTCCTTCATAGTCAAAACTTCTCTACAGCGAAGTGATTAATCAGTCCATACATAAATACATATTTATGTGTCAGTGTGCATATTATCTATGCATGTTTATCATCAGTCATGTGTGTCGCTCTGTTTAAATAAGAATACTAAAGATTAAGAACTAAGAATCTGTAAGTACAATACGTAAAAGCAGATGCCTAGGGCAGACATTCATATAGTGTAAATGTGTTTAAAATTCATATATGTACAAAAATAAACTATATACTAAAACAACCTACTTGTTAATCAACTCCTGATACCACTTTGGTATAAATGTCTTTGTGGTTTTGCCATGGAAAGTCTTATAGGTCAGAGCTTGAGTGCTGCAACAATAGTCAAATTGAACGACAGTATTTGGATCTTTAATGGGTTCCATAACCTGAGCGACATGATTGTTGAAGTTGTCAAGGAAATCTAGACAGACAGCTCCGTGCCATTCTCCATAGCGATTCTGAAATTAACATTGTAATTTATTCATTATTTTTAAAAAAAAATTTATACTTTGCACTACTTACAGAATCATAAAACAAATCTTCGGTTAAGATCTTTCGAATCTCCTGAACAAAACCTCTATCGTCACGCAATCCAACATAAATATCTTCGATTCCAGCCAAATAGCTCTGCAGCCACCAACGTCGGGTCTTGTGACGGAAATAGGTGTCAGTTTGCCTTGAAGTTAATGTCTTCAATTGAGTTTTTAGCTCGACGAAACGCAAGGATTTCAAGATATCCTTATTTATTACATCACTATAAACAAAACAAATCATTACATAAATGATTATTATCAATATTTGGATTTATGTCGATATATAGTTTTAGTATATAAACAAACAAATATCTAAACTACACCCGTTTCCTTTGTACGGAATTATGTCGTTCTTCCGCAACAATTGCTGTCCACGGTTTGGTGGCTCTTCGCATAATACGGTTAAACTTTTCAACTGTCCTATTAATCCGAGTGAACAGACTTATAAAGGCTTATGATTGCGTCTGATTGAGATGGTTTTCTTTCTTGGGCTGCTGCACACAAATCTTTGTTTACCCCTACATATCCCTATTCCTCATTTATGACATTCGTATCTCGCAGCTTCCGCTTCTATTACGACAACAACAACATCATGGGTCGTAAGCAGCCTGTCCTACCTTATTTTATTCTCCTATCCAAGAGTTTGATCCAACATTGGATACCTTATGCTTCCTTTGAACAGTCACTCCAAACATAAGAGTAAAAGTATATAATAATATTATTACAATAGTCTCAATTGACCGTGACGAGATGACTAGCTTTCGTTCTTCCCTAACCTATAAATACATACATATGTAACCTTTGCAAATTTTCACTGCTTTCGAATCTTCTTTCTTAACAATTATCTTAACAACATCCGCTATGATGAAAATATCAAAATAGTCTTTGGACACACATGGAAGACCCAATGGATCCTTGGAAACTATAAACTAAAGTACACTCTTATATAGGCATCGATATATCGTACTTACACTGGAACCGAAGATTCTATTGCATCCATTTCAGCAGAATAGAGATAAGTACGCCCGTTTATGTTGGTTTTAATAATGCACTCTAGCTCGGAACATTCATCCACCGGCTCTTTGGTGTTTGGGGGCTCATTAAGTGTACCTAAATTTTATGTAAAAATTATCAATTTAATCAAGTGCAATTTTTTTAACCTCAAAATCCGTTACTCACTTGTCGTACAGTACTGTTCGAACTTAAATCCCCAAGCGCACATACGCTTGTTCCTACTCGAACGATTCATCATTTCCAGCTTCTCCTGTGGCGTCGTATCCCGCATCATGTAAATGGTACCATTGAACTTGGAAACCAGCACACGCCAATCGTGTAATATATCGTATGGTGTACTCATGACGATGCGCATGGTGCTGCGGTAGCAAACAAAGTCTGCCTTTAGACGGTTACGCGCAAATGGCCATGCACTGCGCTCAATCCATTCGTCTTGATTATCCTTGATAAACATCAGGATATGAGTAAGATACAGTTTCTCACTCACGGCCTTCTCCAAAGCTCTTCCATACCCAATATTTAAGTTGATCGGAAAATCTTTTGGCATATAAAAATATTTTAGGTTTTCGGTACTGTTTATATATCGACGAGACTCCGACACGCTGTACAACCCAATTTTCTCAATTTTGAGTGGCGTAAATTCAACAACTTTCGAACGACTTTGTCGCACATTTATATTTAAAGTCTTCCTTTGTGGATCCATAATGATTTTTTTTTTTTTTTTTGCTCTTGTTAAGAATCAAGTTCTTTTTTTGTAGCAGCACACAACCGGAACCTAAGAAAAGTACAGTCCAAAGGAAGAGACAGTTAAGTGAGCGTCGCCAGTTGAAAATGCAGGAAAAGTGTTGAAAAGACCTCAAAAAAGCATACGTTGCCAACTCTCAAAATAAATTATAAAGCTTTGTACACACCAAGGGATCGAACAAGAGCGAACTCATTCCTTTGCTTGCGATAGAGTTCGCTTAGTAGGCGGAAAATCACCGCACAAACGTATACCCACGAAATACATGCAAAGAACGCATTCTTTTGTTGTAATATGTACAGCAAACAAATATTCCCTCTCGTGCATTTACATTCATTCACATAGTGTATACATAGCTTAAAGCTTTTCCCATTTACCAATACTGTTTTCTGATGAAGTCGTGGTTGATCAAATTTTTATGTTGTAGCTCTCGCGATGAAGCTATGTACTTCGCTTCATACGATTCTATACATTTCAAATTTTGTGTTTCGCTGCACGTAAGCACGAAAAGTCAATTTGCAGATAACTTCGTTTATGCAGTTCCAAACCCACGAAATTATAAGGTGGGTTTACAGACAATAGAAGGTCGAATAATAAATACTTAATTTATTGCAATTTATGGATTTACATATTTCAATAAATTCAATTTTTTGTTGGCATTTTCAATTTGCTTTTTAAATGCAACTGTATACGTGATAAGCTCAATTACCATTTACAAATAAATGCACACATATTCACTCACTCTTGTGAGGTTCTTGCATGTCAATAGGCTCACAAAGTTAATAAGATTGCACAAATTTTTGTTTGTATGGAGCAACTGTCAGTTACTTTATATGCGCACAAAGTTCTGAGGTTTGTGCGATTGCCTGAACACCTGCTATAAGTAATTTGTAAACGAAGGTCGATGTATGTATGTATGTATGTATGTATTTACCCACAATTTCTGTAACATTTTTATCCATTACATATACATATTAAGATATAAATTAATTAATGGTATATGTTCTTGCCAATTATATGGTAAAGATGGATAGCGAAGCAAACACAAAACCATGCTTTGTCTCTATTGACGGGTTTTTTCTTTTTTGAAGCTAATTCACCCTCTAAATGTCATATAATGAAAATATTACGGTGGAGGCCATAAAGAAAACATTAAGAAGCCAATTCATCAAGGAATTCCGACTGGCAAACGAAGTGGCGCGGAGGATGTGTATGAGCTAAACTGATATCAGATGTCGTTTCTGATACCCTACTGCGAGACAAGGACAAATAGTAGGTTTGAGCGTTATTTGTTACGTTATCAGTATTTACAAATTGATGACGCCAGCATCAACAGCAAGAACGACGTCAACCTAGAGATCAAGCGGAGAATCACTCTTGCCAACAGGTGCTACTTTGGGCTCAATAGGCAATTGATAAGCAATCGACAAACCAAACTCACGCTCTACAAGGCACTCATCATCCCCGTCCTGATGTATGGCGCAGAAGCCTGGACGTTGACCAACAGCGATGAGAATGCAATGAGAACGTTCGAGAGAAAAATACTCCGTAAAATCTACGATCCTCTCTGCGTAGACGGTGTGTACCGTATTCGATGGAACAGCGAGCTGTATGAGCTATACAAGGACATGGACATAGTGAAGCGCAAAAAAATTCAACGGCTGCGCTGGCTTCGCCACGTTTCGCGTATGAACGAAGAAGCTCCGGCAAGGCAGACGTTCGAGACGATACCTCAGGGTGGAAAACGAGGAAGGGGACGTCCACGTCTTCGCTGGAGAGACCAAGCTACGCAGGACCTATCGACCTTGGGAATCTCCAACTGCGCCAGCGTGCAAATGAGAGAGGTAGTTGGCGCGCTCCCTTGGACTCGGCCAAAACCGACACACGGTTGTAGCGCCACTTATTATTATTCTATGCCGTCAAAAATTGATAAACACCATGGACATGGGCGTAGCCAGGATTTCATCTTGTCGGGCCAAATATATTTTGCGCTGTGTAATGAAAAATATGAATAATTTAAGTACTTTATCGAATAGTAGACGAAAGCGTCCTTCCGGATTTTTTCCTTGAATGCGATATATAGATTGTATGCTACACAACGCTTATCGAATGGAAATGAAGTCAAGGTGTTTACGTTGCGAAGAAAACAAGGAGAAGATAAGAAAGAAGAAGGAATATATTTAAAATAGATTAAGGAACAAGTTGGTATTTTAATTGATGTGCGAAAACAAAAATCTGGCACTACAAATGTTAGTAACACGGCAATAAGATTTTTGGTCGATCCTGAAATAACATTAAGACATAACAGGCATAAAAATAAATCTCTTAAAAAGGTTTCATGCTATACTTTCTTGCATAGGATTTGGCTATCAAATAAATTCTGTAACCTTTGTCCACAAAATGCCACAGAGACAAGAGAATTGCATTTCTAAGAATATGCATGGTACAATAAGCCAGTGAGTGTGCATATAATTTTATTTCATGGAAATGATACAATCGTGTCTCCTATTCTTCCTATTGGTCAACTTTCTGAAGAAGCTCAAGAGTCGAGAAACAAAGATGTAAGAAATTATCATGAACTTTTCACTCGTCAGACCCCTTTACATGCAGTTTGTGGAAAACGACCAGGATTAACTAATGAAATTATTGGCTTATTATCTGAACCGGAATATAAATATGACGAAGATATTGACTCCGATTAATTTTTTTGTTATTTTCTTATCACTTTTCTTATTTTAATATACATATATTTCAAATTTAGTTTTCAGAAATGTATGACCATGGGGTAAGTCCCTAGGAACATATTGATTTATGTTAATAGTCAACCTGCTATCAAAGCTGTGTCATCTCACAGAACCAAAAGCAAAGCCCTTAATCAAGCCCTGCAATACTCAATTACACTTATCTGGGTACTTGGCCATTTTGGCTATATATTCCATGAGATTGCAGACGAGTGCGCCAGGAAGGGATCGGGGTTACCAGTTTCTCTTGCGACTACTTATATTTGTCAATATTAACAAGGTAATCTATCAGGTCGGGAAGTGAAAACCACGGAGCTAGCAGTGAAGATGAAGAAGAATTTGAAAGATGCTCTTGCAATGTGAACCGATCATTTGGTCTTCGATGCCTTATAAATATCAGACTATATAAATAATTTCCCTAGTACAAAACTTTAAAATACATACGTATATCAAAAATCTGAAATAACTGAAATTGTTGAACATATAAATTGGTCAAAGTAAATAATAATAATTATAACATCAAATTTATTAATTATTATTTATTATTACATATTAAGAAGTTGGATAAAAAAAATAAATTTTTAATGTATGTACTTAGTATTGAGACCGCTAACTGTCATGGCTTTCAGCTCTATTCTTATTATTATTTAAAAACCATTTTTTGGTCAAATCTTCTTAAATAAAAATATTATTACAAATAAAAAAGAAAAGATATATTAATAAGAAATATTAAGAAACTTAATTGGCTGCGTCTTAGCAACAAAGTCGTTATATATAAATCCATCATCACTCCTATATGGTTATACGGTAACCAATTATGGGGCACTGCTGCGCCATTACATACTCGTATAAGGAAAATGCAGGTTGTACGTACACTTTGTTGGCGACCAATTAAATCACCATAGCATAGATAACTATAGTGATAAACTATTAATACATCCAAATCCACTGGCTAAGGTTTTAGCAACTCATGGTCCGAGGAGAAGATTAAGAAGGCTCCATCATGGGGAGCTTAAAAATAGTTCTGTTGTATATTATATATATGTTTGTATTTATGTATATTAATATTCATATTGTTATCTGGTTATATTGCATTATTAATTCTTTTCATTGACATTGTTATTATTTATTAATTCATTAACTTTGTCATTGTAGTGTTGATCTCATAACAAATTATTATTAGTAATTATGATAAATTAATAATAAATAATTTAAAAAAAAAAAAAATATGAAACAAATATATTTGTAGTAAAAAAGAGAAAATATCTTATAAGCAATTGGTGGGTCATGCTTATATTTTATTAGTTTAGAGTTTAACTTTCATTCTCAAATGTATCAAAACAAGTTAATCTAATTGCAGTCGAACTTCCCTATAGTGAATTCACACGTGACCAGAAAAACTCTTCATTACATAGACACTTCATTGTACAGAAATTATGATATTTTTTTCCCACTATTATTTAAATTTTAGTATGGATTACATTCTTCCATTTTTCTCCTTCAAGAAAACATTCTAACACATTTAGAGATTCGAACTCATTAGTCATTACGTTAATACATGTCCAAATGTAAGATACTCATTATTAGACCCCGCCAATTCTTCTTCACGGGTCAATTTTTCTTCATCGCTATCTGAATCTAAAATATCAGGGATAGCCCAAACTTCATGATTTCTCAGAACACTGCTAACAATATCTTCATCGGACCGGTTGTCCCTGGCCTGAACATCAATATCAACATTGACATACTCTTCAAATGATGCATCAATGTTTGCTACTGTTCGAAATGAAGATTGTTGATCAGCCAAATAGGATAATGAAAAAAAGTCCTTTTCATCTCAATGCGTAGTTTGAGTCTGCATGTCGAAAATCCTGCCTTCACTGAACACAGGCAATAGATACGAAGCTTTGCGTTCGCATTTTTTTCGATTAATTTTGAATGGCTCTCAAAATTGTTAATCTCTTCCACTTCACTGTCTCGGAATATCAATTTTGTATGGTTTCCAACAACAAAATCGACGAGACAATAAATCTGGAGAGAGATTCAACAATTTTTGAAACGAACATAGTTATGTTTTACTTTATTCTCGGTACACAGTAGAAAAAAAATCACTTTAGGGGAATTCATTACAATGAGATCAAAATACACTAAAAGTTGAACGAAAAAGCTGTGTACATACTTGAAATAAATTCATAATAGGGAGAGTTTCATTGTAGAGAAGTCCGACTGTATGATGTTGATGATGATTAACCTAGGATGAGTTTTCTCTATTGGCAGTAATTAATAAATAATTAAATTATAGCTCATTTCCTTAATTCTCAAGTGTAAATTAAAAAAACAAAAACAAAAAAAATATGTTGTAAATAAAATAAATGAATAAATAAAATATTATTATAAATAAAATAAATGAATAAATAAAAAAAAATAAATAAAATACTCGTTATTATTAATTAATTACTCGTAAATAATATTGTAAAAGGAAAAAATATTATTGTAGTAAAAAAGAGAAAATATCTGATAATTAGTAGTGGGTCATGCATATAAGTTTGACAAATTATTTTAATAAATAAATAAATAAATAATTAAATTATAGCCTATTTCCTTAATTTTCTTTAAGGACTCAAGTTGAAATTTAAAAAAAAATATGTTGTAAATAAAAAAAAATTGAATAAATAAAACAAAGCAAAGGCAATTTACTTCACCCGAAAAAGAAAGTCCTGTCCATCTACCAAACTCGAACTTGCAGGTCAATTCCCTATAATATTAGCATAGCATCAAATATTTCAGACAATAAAATATACTTAGATAGCAGACTAACATTCAGCTTCCATATTAGCAAGACAATGGACAAAATCAACAGAACAATCAGATTATTATATCCTTTCATAAATAGGAAGTCAATTTTCTCTATTGAAAATGAACTATTATTAGTAAAAATGACATTTATTCCAATTATGTTATATGGTTCGGAAGTTTGGGGTGATTATGCAAAGAACTCAAAATAAATTACTAAAACTGATTTTTAATTTACCCATTTACTATCCCACCACTCTTCTCCATATAAAGGCAGATATTTGCAAGATTGATGGAAAAAATCTCTCAAACTATAAATAATTTTATTATAAGCATTCAAACTTAACCCCACCAGATCCTGACACAACTTTGATTCCATTATATTCTATAACAACAGCGCCGCATCACCATTGATTTGAATCATGTCTCAGTGTGAAAAGGCAATTTGTATTAGTGGTTAAGTTTTTTTTAGAAAAATTATTATATATAAGGTTTTTCTTTATTTTCCTTATAAACGTAAAATATTCTTTGTTTTGTAAAACAATTGTAATTTAGAAATCTATAATTTTTTTAGAAGTAAAGTATCGAAATGACTAAAACTCTATAAAAAATGTTAACATTAAGCAAACTGAAATAAGGCTTCATGGGTTAAATAAAATAAATAAATAAATAATATTGTAAAAAGAAAAAAAATATTATTGTAGTAAAAAAGAGAAAATATCTTATTTATAAGTAGTAGGTGGGTCATGCATATAAGTATTTTATTAGTCCAAATTCTTAACTTTCATTCTCAAGTGAATCAAAACATGTTAATCTAATTATGATGTTGATGATGATTATTAAACTAAGGAATGAGTTTTCTTGATTAGCAGCCATTCGTCAATCTAAGAAAATTAAAGATCATAAAAATTAACCTTATGATCAATAGGTGAATGTTTTCTGGAAATATACAGATTAAGTGACAAATCATAAATAAGATTACGTGTTTCGATTTACTTATTCCATTTCTACATTACGGTAACTCGGTACTCATATAAATCCGTTAGTTCCAGCTGAACTTCTTACATTGAAAGCGCTTAATTGAACCTATGATTTTGTGGAAATAAATATTTAGCAAAAAGACCATCTCAAACCGCCGGAATATGAAGAACAGAATAAATATCGTACAGTGTCTACATTAGAAGTTGATGGTAATTACATGTGTGACTCTCTTACTTGGTCGAAATATATGACGAGTCAGATGACCTTTACCAAAGTTATTGGCAAAACAACTCATAATTGATGAACGCATGCAGTTTGAGTCTGGATCTATATTTTGTAATGTTTAACGTCGGATATCACGGCCGATACTTTTTGAAAATCATAGAATTTTGCCAAACGAAAGACTTCTTGGTAGAATTGATATCTATAAGTTAGTTGAAGAATTTCTAATAGATAAACCATATGTGCCTCGTGATGCACTATAACTATAGCCGATTTTAGTTTTATATCGTCTAGTGTCTTCTTTAATTGCTATGTTCTCAATCTATGAACCACAGCATTCAAATTTAGTGGAATTGATTAAACGCATACAACAATTGCCCTACTATGAAGAAACAAATGGAAAAGGACTCAAAGAACTGGCTAACTTTATTCAAACAAAAAGTGGTGTATTCGATTTTTCATAATATACTATTAATATTTCTATTAAGCCAAGTGTCTATCTTTTCAAGTTGAAGAGAACTTAAATCTAACCTAATCAGCTCATCCTATATCATCGATATTGATGACTCAATAAGTTAAATATAAATTAATCTCTTCCCTTTGGCACGTTCAACGGATCGGATCACACTGAACCCCAGGATACCTTTTCTGTTGCCGATGCAAGTGTTACCCTGGCATTCCACTAAGAAATCACTATCTAACTTCAACTGATTAAACTCACCATACACTTATTATCTATTTCTAATATAGTATATACGACCCCGGCAAAAAAAAAAACCCGGCATTGTATTTTTTTTTTTCATTTTTCTTAGTTTGAGTAGAAACCTTATAAAAATTGGTAAAAATTGGTAAAATTTGGTAAAATTTTAATTGTAATAATTTTTCGATTAATCTATATGCATATCTATCAATATAATAAAATCGCGTTTGTGCGCGCAACACGTAAAAGTCACTCATTGAATTCCAAATCGAATTACTGAAAGATCTATTATGATTAACCTATTTGGCGTTTATTTCATCAACATCGACCTACAGGATCGGATCGGTCGAAATTAGTGGATAAAAATTTAGAAACATATTTTAAAATCAAGCCAGACAAAAGACTATGTCAAAGATCTATTTTTGTATTGTTAGTCACAACAAAATAAAATAAATATAATTCCTTATTGGAAAATTAGAAAAAAAAAAATTAAATAAATAATTAATTTTCAGTTAGATTTTTTAATCAGATTTATTTTTAATAAAGAAACACGTCGTTTTATGTTTTAAAATTTTGATTTAGTACTTTGTAGTGCCACCCTTAATTTTAATCACACTTTTCACCCAATTGGGCATGGAAGCAAATAAGCACTCAAATATTCCGGCGAAATGTATTCAAACCAAACTTTTTGAAGCGTTTCCATCTCCTCAGCCACAATTTTCGGCTTTTTGTTTTGAATTTTGGCTGACATGAGGGTCCAAAGATTTTCAATTGGATTGGCCAATGCAAAGAAATTATTCCTAAATATCCCTTCAATTTTGCAATTTAATGTTAAAAAAATGAAAAAAATTATTACAAGGATTTTTTTGTTTTTTGCATTATCGACTTGAAATTTGGAAAGTGTCCACCAACCATGTAAATTTCAAGACTCTTGGACAACTAGGAGAGGTGTGAAGAGTATTACAACTTCAGCATAGCCAAAATTAGTTTTCTTTTTACTGGTTGAAAATTGTCTTAGTTTAATAACATGACTTAGCATAAGGCATACAAAAATTAGAACAGTGATTGGATCTCAAAGAAGACAAAGAGAAGAAGTGAAGAAATACACAAGCAACAGCAAAAGCAACAACATTAGCCGTAAGAATAAATTATGTATACCAACAACAGAAAATATAAAAAAATACAAGTTTATCAAGGGCAAATGTACTGGAATCTGAATATGTTTCTGTTCTAAGTGACATCAAGACATTAAAACAACAACAACAACATGAGGTGTAAATAATTGTCTTAGTAGCATCACCTAGCACAAGGCAATCGCAAAGTAGAACAATGATCGTAGTTCAAAGAAGACAAAGAGAAGAAGTGAAGAAAATACACAAGCAAAATAAAAATAATATATATAGGTTGACGATCAATTTGTTGTTCAATAATAAGGTTGCTTGTGGTAAGAAGTGAGCCGGATCACCTGGTAACATGTAAAATTGACTTGAATGATTGGCCTTCCAAATCACCAGACATGAACATAAACGAGAAACGAGTTAGGGGACTTCTGGTTCGGCCGGCAATACAACAATAAAGTCGAACTAAGGAAGGCTACCGTGTCTCGGTTTCGAAAAACATCTCCCACGATCAAATATAATCACTGTATGACAGCCTTCCTTTCAGACGATTTCTATCATTATATGATGCTAAAGGCATACACACAAAATATTAATTTAAATTTTTCCTGAAATGTTGGTTTTCAAGCCAAACACTTCATGTGGCCCTAAACTTAATTTGCTCTTAAAAGATGCAAACAATCAAAAAAAAACTTGAAAAAAAATATAAATATTTAACAAATATTTGCTATATATATATAAATATATATTTCTTTTTTTGTATGTACGTAAAAATAATTATTAAATAAATTAATAAAGAAAATACAAAAAATCTTTTGGAATTTATTAAATTATTTCGAAAAATGCATGTGGTCCTAACATTAATTCCCGCACCTTATACGTACATATATAAATTGTATACCTTATATACATATTTATGTGTCAGTGTACATTTAAGCTTAATTTAAATTTAACATCAAATATGATACATATAAACATTTATATACATGCATACACTTAATACTAAAACAACCTACTTGTTAATCAACTCCTGATACCACATTGGTAAAAATGACTTTTCGGTTTTGCCATGGAAAACCTCATAGGTCACTTCTTGAGTGCTGCAACTGTAGTCGAACTGAACGACAGTGTTTGGATCTTTAATGTCATCCATTACCTTAGCGACCTGATTGTTAAAGTTGTCAAAGAAATCTAGACAAATAGCTCCACTCCAGTGATTGTGGCATGTCTGAAATTGTAATTGTAATTTATTATTTGTTAACATTAAAAAAAAAACTTTATACTTTGTAGTACTTACAGCTTCACTAAGCAGATCTTCAGTTGTGATCTTTTTAACTACACTAACCCGACCTTTTTCATCACGGTACCCAACGTATATATCATTGATTCCAGCCATATAGCTTTGGAGCCACCACTGACGGGTCTTATGACGTTTATAGGAGAAAGTTTGCCTTGAATTTAAATTCTTCATTTGAGTTTTTAGCTCGACGAAACGCAAGGATCCCAACATTTCTTTATTTATTTTACCACTAAAAAAACAATTTAAATCATTACATTAATGATTTTTATCATAATTTGGATTTATAATCGATATATACTAATACTTTGAATAGTTGGAGAACTCTAAATAAACCAAAGAAACAACTAAGCTTTTGACCAACATATAAACCAAAAAATTGTATTGAGGAACTACACCCGCTTCCCTTATCCTGAATTATGCCGCTCCCGTTTGGAATCATTTCCTTTCATTGGGAACACCTGTCATCTAGTTAAAACAACGCCCTTCATACAGTGACCAAACGACTAATATCGACCATCTCCACCACAAGAAGCAAAAGCAACAATGGATGTCTACATTTTGTGGGTTCTTCGCACAATATGGTTAACCTTTTCAACTGTCCTATTAATCCGAATGAACAGACTTATATAGGCTTATGATTGCGTCTTGGGCTGCTGCACACAAAATCTTTGTTTCACTCTACATGCCCCTATTCCTCATTTATGACATTCGTATATCGCATCTTCCGCTTCTGCTACAGCAACAACATCATGGGCCATAAGCAGCCTGTCTACCTTATTTTATTCTCCTATCCAAGAGTTTGATCCAACATTGGATACCTTATGCCTCCTTTGAATAGTCACTCCAAACATAAGGTTAAAGTAAGTAAAAATATTATTAAAATAGGCCCAATTAACCGTGACGAGGTGACAAACTTCCGTTTTTCCCTAACCTATAAATACATAACCTTTGTAAATTTTCACTGCTTTCGAATCTTCTTTCCTAATAATTATCTTAACAACATCCGCTATGCTGAGAATATCAAAATAGTCTTTGAACATACATGGAATACCCAATGGATCCTTGGAAACTACAAACTAAAGTACACTCCTCTATAGGCATCGATTAACTTACACTGGCTTTGAAGAATCTATGCAATCCATTTCTGCGGAATAGAGATAAGTACGTCCGTTTATGCTGGTTTTAAGCATACACCCCAACTCGGAACATTCATCCACAGGCCGTTCGATGTTTGGCGGCTCATTAAGAGTACCTTAATTTTATGTAAATATTATCAGTTTAATCAAATGCAAATTTTTTTAACCTCAAAATCCGTTACTCACTTGTCGTACAGTACTGTTCGAACTTAAATCCCCAAGCGCACATACGCTTGTTCTGGTCCGATCGATTCAGCAATTCCAATTCCTCCTGAGGCGTATCTACCTTCATCATGTAAATGGTACCATTGAACTTGGAAACACGTACACGCCAATCCTTCACAGTATCATATGGGGTACTCATAATGATGCGAATAGTACCGCGGTAACAAACAAGGTCTGCCTTTAGACGATTGGGCTCATCGCGCGTTTCACTGCGCACAATCCATTCACTTTGGTTATCCTTGATAAACATCAGTATATGATTAAGATATAGATTTTCATTAATTTCTTTCTGCAAAGCGGTTCCATAACCAATATCCAAGTCAAGCGGAAAATCTTTTGGGGAATAATAGTACTTTAGATTCTCTGTGTTGTTTATGTACTTGCGTTCCTTCGAAACGCTATACAAGCCAACTTTCTCGATGACTAACGGTTTAAAATCAACATCATTCCAACGGGCTTTTCGCACATTTAAATTCAGAGTCTTCCTATGCGGATCCATTGTGAATTTTTGTTCTTATTAAGAATTTTAATATTTGTTTGCAACAAACAATCACAATCGCTAAAATAGAGTCCAAAAACAAAACAGTGAGCGCCGGCAATCAAAAAGCAGATGCAGTGTTGGAAAGGCTCTAAAAAAGCATATGCGCTTAGTGCAATGGCAGCGCTGCCAACTCGTCTTAAATATAAAATGGCGAAAAGTAATTATAATCCTTTTGTAAGCATGGGTTAATCGATGTATTTGCCCAGAATTTCTATACCATTTTTATTCATTACATGTATATTAAAATATAAATTATAGAATATGCTGGATAGCGAAGCAATCATTAATGAAGTTTGTTAAGTTTGGACACTGATCACAAACACTTTAGAGCCCGTCTTATTCCAAATAGAAATGCTTATAATTTTTATATGTACTTATATGTTTTTAACTAATCACTTTTTTAATTATAATATCATTTAATTATACTTTTCTTTGCCACTTCCATGTTCGAAATTAAAATGTAATTAATATATATATACATAGATTATTACCAGTAATTGCCATTTAAATATTCATATCTTATTAATTCATTAAATTTAGATACATAAATGATTTTACAGATACCGCCCATTTACACGATGACTTTCCCCCATGCAAAACCATATGTATCGTTTAAGACAGATGGGAAGCCTCTGTACACGATGATTTTTGACAAACATGCACGTTAAGGTAGACATAGACCATACAAATATTTGCGCAAATGTAACAAAAAAAAAGAGAGCTCAAGCCATTTGTGTTGTCGATGGCATTATTTGTGAGCTTGTGCAATTTTTGTACAAAAATCAAAACGTTTTGATTTTTCTTCAAATCTTTACTCTCATTGTTGCATTTGTGTGTGTATTTATGTGTAGATAATGAAAATCTCTTCTTCTTGCGAAATTTTTTATGTGAATAGACGCGTGTGTAAAACGGACAAAATATAGAAACGGTAAAGAAAAAAAAGAAACAAAAAAGGAAATATGTATTACATATTATTTAATTATTGGTTTTTCCTTTTTAGTTTCCGTTTTTTTATTACAAATTGTGGTTTTTTTTCCAAACAAAACAAACATTTCATTCAGCTTGTAAAAATGGAAAATGAAAGACAAAAATTTAGGGCATTTCTTGATGCGCATGAAGCATTGCCGTCTCTGTGGAAACTTCAAAAAGAACTAAAAACTACAAACGAAGCACGATTACAATGACAACTATTTGTGCAAATGTTTGTATCGTTGGTTGGCAACAAACAACAACTATTTGCGCAAATATTTGTATGGTCAATGCCTGCCTTTAAGCGTTAAGCGAAGTGGTTGTTGATTGGTTGCATTTAAATTTTGCTTCGTTTGGTTACGGCTTTTTTATTAAGCCTACCTAACTACACGATGATTTTTTCGCCTGCGTGAAATGAGATGTGTGTGTCGGTTAGTTTGTATTTGAAGTGTTGCAAAGTCAGCGGGATAGTCAAGTAAAACACGCAGGAAATTGTTGACCAACGCGTTTTGTAACAAATTGCTTTACTTGTTTTCGTACTGCACAACGCACCGCCTAATTCTCAAAGACGCATTTTTTTCGTGTAAGTGTAGAGACGCTTCGTTTATATTTTGTGTTCGCATGAAAAAAAATGTGGACTAAAGAATTAACTAAGCTGCTCTTGATGAAATATGAAGAGCACGAACATTTATATAATGTTCTTCATCCAGATTATTTAAATCGCATTAAACGATCAAGTGCCTTGTACAAAATATGCGATGCAATCTCCGTGAAGAATGAAAACATTACGGTGGAGGACATTAAGAAAAAAATGCACACATTAAGAAGCCAATACATAAAGGAATTGCGCTTGGTAACTTCCAGCAAACGAAATGGTGCGGAGGAGTTTTACGAGCCAAAACTATGGTGTTACCGGCAGATGTCGTTTTTGAAACCGTATTGCGTGACCAGGACTTCATCACCACTGCACTGTGTAAGTTGTGGAAATTTCATAAAAAAAATTAAATCATTACAACTTATTTATTCGCATTTATAGGAAGATAATAGTCTTGCAATTAATATGGATGTGAATTCCAATGATGAAAGCTTGGATGGAAAACCGGAAACTTCTGGAAGCCAAGTAAGTAATTTGATAAGTTGGTTAGGAACCATGACTTCAGCCACTCTTTCCAAATACTAAGGCTTTCTAGCAATTTGAAAGATTTGATACATCGATAGAATTTAATTTTAATCATCATGAATTTCGTATGAAAAAACTTTATGTAAATGTGCAGAGATACACATGCATAGAGAAATGTGTAGTTAAAAAGGCAGAGTGAAAAGGCATTGTGTAAAATAGTAGTAGACTCATTAAAATCTCCTACATCATCTCAATTAATTTGATTAGGGTATCACGAGAAATGAGGGAGTAGGTGGTTGGGTATCCTTCTTTTTCAAATCCCCAGCAACAACAAAAGTCTTGATGGGAAGCATACATACATTTCCCATTGCCGCAGTCACTCTTCATCATACAAATCCTACCTATTCTTATTAAAGTGTAGGACCTCTGAACATTTTAACCATTATAACCCAGTTAAAAAAAAAAAAAACTTGTAATTATCAGAGTCAAGATTCCGAAACCCATACGGTATACAGTCTACTTTACTGCGTTTGATATAATCTATACAATTTTGTATGTTGTGTTATAGGTACTTGTCATTATTAATATTAATAAATACTTTGTTTATACTATTACAGTACCAGCAAGACGAGGACGCACCAAGAAAGAGGAAAAAACCAATGGAATCAGCAGATGATTTCCTTATTTTGGCAGCAAAAAAAATGATGGAGCCACCGGATGAAAACTTACAAAAATCTGAAGTTTGGGCAGCCAAATTTCGAAAATTGAGTCCCATACAGCAAATTTATGCTGAGAAATTTATATCAGACATTCTATTCGAAGGACATTTGGAAAATCTTAGTAGGAACTCAGTCATCATAAATACCCAAAGGTCAAAACAATGCACAAATGCCAAAGAGCTCAATAGATAAATCCTTACCAGTGCCAACGTTTTGACCAAATGATTCTTTTTCTTCATTCTTTGGATTAATTTTATCAAACTATGACTATAACTATAACTATCGTTAATATAATATATAAGTAATATTCATATTCATATTCATTCATACATATGTAAAGTATTTTGTCCTATTATAATAGACTTGAAACCAAAGTTTGGTATTTTTTTTTTTTTTTTCAAAGTTTTTGTTCATAGGTTTTGATAAAATCGGCAACATCGCTGTGTATGTATGTACTATTTGAAAATATGGTATCAAACTACATCAGACTCCTTACAGAAGTATATGTACATAAATCTTAGACTAGTTTCCATTTAGTTTAGTCTGCTGGTAACCATTTTTAAAATATGTACATACATATTTCAAAAGATACTTTTAAGAAGATTGTTACCTGAATATTAGAATGGACATTAAAGCGAAAATGGAACGCTTGAGCAACGTCACTAAATTGTCAAATCTATTATAGGTGAACTTAAATGTAAAATGTGTTAAATATACGTGTTCTATAAGATTTGAGATAATTAAATGATTTCCTGTACCATCTGCACTATCTTAGCTCACCAATTGTCATTTCTGTGTTCTATTGGCATTTGAGTGAGATCTCAAAACTGCATGCCATTAATGTTAACTAACCACTGAAGCAAGCAATTGAAAATTTGGTGAGTTCAAAGTTCATTGTGCTCTAATAAGATTGAACTGCTTCACTAACTCAAAATAAAGCGATAGTGTCAAATACCTCAGGAATTAATTGGATAAGACTTGGAAAATCATATTAAGGTAATTAATACATTTGCAGCTTAACACTCCAATTAGTGAGTCATCCGTTGCTTTTATACGAGGTACAAGGCACGCAGGGATCTATTTCTATTTGTATGGAATTTTGTATGAAAACGCCATTTTTTTTAATTTTTTTTTTTTGTTTTAGAAAGTAATTTTTTTTTTATTTAATAATATTATTAATTTTCAATGAGTTGTTGTGCAACATATTTTGTGTGCAGGTGTAGCATCGATGCATAAGTGTTGAATGCTCTGCACAAACTGTATTGTTACAGGAATTGCAATAGGCCCTTGTTTTCCGCTGCCGTGCGTACTCAGAACGGCATAGGCGACATGACGGTCTGTTCGTTCTATGCACAAACAACAGTGCAGCTCCTTGTGTCGGTCTTGATAATATCTAAAATGAACAAAAATATGTAGTTATTCTGCTTTTGAACATTAGAATTGTTTTTTCTTACCTTTACATCAAATGCTTCCATTGCATTCCGTATCCTTGGATATGCGGTTATGCGGTTGTTCAACGCTCGTTCCTCTATGTTTGGTAGTGCCAATTGTTTTGTCAGCATCAGTAGGAATGACCGTCGTCTGTCACTTCTTTTTGTTGGCTTCATTTCGTTATATAAAATAAATGCAGCAATGTCCACCATATTATAAAACATGGCCAGTGGCCAGCGGTTTGTAATCCAAAATAGCAAACGGCTTCTGCTTCTCAGTTTGCATGTCCACACCGCAAGTATAATGTTGTGTGGACAGCAAAATTACAGCTTTGTTCTTCTTGGGCACATATGAACATAGTGCTATATCGCCTTCGCTGAAGCCGAACAATGTGTTGTTGACAGGACGCGTAAGATTTTTTTGGTACTCCCGTTGCACAAATGTCTTATTCGAGCGCACTGTTCCAACATATGCAGTTTTCTTCCTGATCAAAGAACGCAACAAATCCAAAGTTGTGAACAAATTGTCAGCATAAATTGTGTGGCCTGCATCCAAATATCTCTCCGCAAGTTGAAGTACAACATTCTGCCTTTGATTGACCTCTCGTTTCTGGTCAGGCAATTTCCCAGAGTAAATCATTCCTTTGACAGGATAAAATGATTTCGAGTCGCACAACCACCATATCTTTATGACATACTTGGCAAGCTTCGACGGAATGTATTGTGTGAAGCGGGTGCGGCCTCTTTATGGGAATAACTACTCATCAACGGTCAGTGCATCAAGCGGAGTGTAAGCTGCTGCCAAGTTATACTGCAACATTTTCCAAATATCATCAATAGCCGCAGTTTGCTGTTGATTAGTCGCTGCTGTCGCGTATTTCCATTGTCAAATCTAAGGCATTGTTTTATGCACACAATACGATCACATGATAATGAAGCTTTGTATATTGGACTACGCGTTGGACCACATAACTCTGTAAGAGGTTCACTATTCGATTTAGTGAGTCCAACATACAAAATAATAGCCAAAAAGGCATCGAACTCTTTCAAAGTGATTGTTTTCCATTCCTTTGTGTTCGTTGGATTTGCCGAATTCCATGCAGCTGTCACTTCCCTGCCTTTTCGATTTGATTCGCATATTATGATGTACGCCATGTCTTTGGTGATGAGCGAGCAGAATATGGTAAAGGGATCATATGTCGTTCCTACTGGTCCCGGTTTCTCGACCTTGTGTACTCGACCACGTTATGACCACGAATACGGGAAGTCGGTGGTGCATTTTTACTCTATTCGGTGCCATCTTTGGAAATGAAGTAATTGTCACTTGTTTGCAGAGTATCAGTTTCTTCCTCTTCATCATCGTCGTCATCATTAATATCTTCATTGATGTCTATCTGTGGTTCACTTTCGGCAACCGAATCATCAACATGAAAATTTGGTAGATATGTCAAGTTGTCATTATCCGCACCTTCAAGACCAAATTCAGGATTATCAACTTCATCGTCATCACTCATCTCCGCAATCTTGAAGTCTGCAAATCTATCGTCCACTGCACGTCTTTCATCCTCACACATTTGCTGGTAGCGTGTACTAAGTACGACAAACCACAATTTCAGCAATATCTAAATTTTCAAATATAAAATTTCGCACTCGATGTTCACTGTCTACACTTTGCATGATTTGGTTTACGAAACTAGAGCCGCTTTTAAAACAAAAACTGGCTATACGAGGCAGCATTACTAGATTTATATTGGTTGAGGTCGCTAGACACGCTTCTTCAGACCTGTAATGTAACAGACAATTACCAAAAAAAAAAAAACAAATCAAATTTCAAATAGAAATAATATGTGTTTTGTTTATGGTTCATAGTGCATGCATGCATTCAAACACTGCAAATCATAAATTCAGTGCTTGCAGCACTGGAAGTACAAATACCAACAATCAGCTGTTTTGTATGTGATGTGTACTGTGTGTATTTCTTGTGCCAGATAGATTTGTTTTCATCTGATCTGATTAAATCTGATTATTTGGTGTGTGTACAGTATATATAGAGACAATTCTCTTAGATTCGAAGCAACAAATAAAAGCAAAATGCAGCATCGCAAATGCATTGTTATCAAAATGCGTTCTGCCATTGTTCTGGTCATGATCTTTATAGTGAGTGGCATACGGAATAGTGAAACAGCTGCCGGTAATGATATGAATGTGACGGATAGTAAATTTGAACATTCGACGACTATAAGGGAAAACAATGAAAAAATGCCTATTTATAGTACTGGAAAATATAAAATGAACGAAACCGAGCCATTCTGTCCGGGTGACAAAAATATGCCATGCTGGAATTTAACATTGAATTGCATGCGTTGCACTTATAATTATTCCTGTCATTATGGACGCGATATAAATATAACGTGCGAGGCCATCTTTAGCACAGCATGCAAGGGTGAACGTATCTTTCAACGTGTGATGAACTGCCGCTATTGCTATCAGACTCCGTTATGGCAGCAACAATGCGTTAAGCGTGCCCATTGCAATGCGGCCAACGATGGCTATTATCGGACCAATTGCACCGTAAATCCAGATGTTATATGCCTAGGTAGCCGTTCATTTACACGCAATGTACACTGCAATTGGACGCAAGGCTATCGATGGAGTACTGCCTTTATCATAAGTCTGACATTGGGTGGCTTCGGTGCTGATCGCTTCTATTTGGGCCATTGGCAAGAGGGCATTGGCAAACTATTTAGTTTTGGTGGACTCGGCGTTTGGACAATTATTGATGTCTTATTGATTTCATTACATTATTTAGGCCCTGCCGATGGTTCGCTTTACATTTAGTTACAAACATTGCAACGGATAGATTTAATTTAGAATAAAGTTAGAATGGATGAGGTGTTTTGTTGGAAATGGTAGAGAAGTAAAGCAGACAAAAGTCTTGTCGGCATTATGTTGAGACTGTTGAAAAGAATTTTTAAATAATAAATCAATAGTTTCGGTCAAACCGAAAATATTACATACCTTTTACGAAATTTTAAAATTTCATATTCATCAAACTTGTTATTAATTCATTGTTCAATCTGTTATATGAAGGTGGGTATACACAATAGTATTCCGCAAATACTTACATTTTTAATTGTAAAGTGATTCTTGACTTATGAAGAAAATTCATGTCTTTTCGAGATATTTTTTTTTTTTTTTTAAATTGTCTAGACTCTTCAAGTGTAGATCTTATGATTTCAATGCCAAGAAAGTAACCAACGACATAAAAGGTATTTTTAATTATATAATTATGTATATGTGTATATTTCTAGTTATTATACAGTATTCTATATAAAGTTGATTAATATATGTATCTAAATAAATTTAATGTTTTACTCCAAGAAAAAAAAAATACAAAAGAAATCTTATTGTTTTACTACAGTACTATTCGAGGGTAACTTAGTAGCCCTTCCACCTGTTTGTGCATCATGATCTTCATCGTTATTGTCTTCTTTAAAGTGTATATGCGAACCAACTAATTGGTTTTTGACTTTTTCACGTCCACGCTTCTGTGGCACTTTAATTTTTTTGTTCAATTTCATTTCACGATCCAATTCAATTTTCCTCCAATAGCGTGCCTCGGCTTTGCCATGCAGCACCTTACACTTGTATTCTGCGCAATTTAATTGTTGCACTAATTCTTCGGCTGCGCTGGCCGATTCAAGTCGTAAATTTGCATGCATGGCGCCTTCTGTGATATCCACATATTTAACTGAATCGTATTGACGCATATCAGCTTTAAAATCTTTAATATTGACGCAAGGCTCCAAGAGCGATATTTCAACAATCAGACCTGGCTCACGAGCAAATAGTGGAACTCCGTGCTGGGCGGGATTCTCTTCCTTCATAATGTCATCACCCTTCAAATTGGATGCACTACCGCCCGCAGTAGATGTACTATTGTCATCTTGTTCACCACTGCCAGCACCATAAAAATTCATACTCATTTTGTGTACATCACTTCTTAAGCGCTTTAATGGCAAAGTTACAGGCACATTTGTATCTTCATCGTTTGAACTAAGACTTTCATCTTCCTGGCTAATACAAATTGAATCATTCATAGAGTGGAATGCTTGTTGAGCTTGTAGTTGCAACAATTGGTGTGATGTTAAACGTTGCTGTTGTTGTAGATTGAATCTACTACTGTGCTGATTCTGCTGCTGATATTGGATGCGCTTTCGTTGTTTAAATTCTCTGATTTTATCACGCTGCAAATTTAAATATCTGTTGCGTAAACGTTTCCAGTCGCTTTTTGGTAATACTCTTAATTCAAAACATATCGGGTCCATTTCTAATTGATTAAATTTTTTCTTTATCTTCTTGAGGCGTTTTTTAGCTTCGGCATTTGTGACAGTATCTGTTTTGTTTTCTTCCTTATTTTTAGCATCACTTTTTTCCTCATTTGCAGCAAGAACAGGAATCTTTTCAGAACTTTCCCCAACAACATCGGCATTAGCCACACACTCATATTTAGTTTGATTGGTATTAATGACCTCATCACTTATTTCTGAAGTTTTAAGTCTTTTTTTGGAAATACCATCTTTTTCTTCTTCTATTTTCTCATCCAAACTTTCAGCTAATGGCTTACTTCGCTTTTTGGATGGTGTAGCCAGTGGTGCATTTTGTTCCTGTTGCTGTTTGGTTTCCATCTCCTTTTTTTTGTTCATTTATGTTCACCACCTCTCTTAAACTCTATTTTAATATTACTAGATTCTTTAATACTAGTAAAATTGTCTCCCTCTATTTCTTGTTGTTCGCGTACAAATGCACGTACGCTTTGCAAATCAGCAGGATCAGTAGCTTGCAATGAGAGCACAGCATCAAACTGCTCAAACGCTTGGACAGCCTTTTCCACAGAGGATTCACATTCAAATTCTATGAAACCGAATTCTTTAATCTTACGCGATACCTGATAACGTGGCAATGAAACATATACCACTCGACCAAAACGCTCAAATATCTGACGCACCCAATCATGATCAGCATTCGATGGCAAAGCTTCCACATACAAAGTTTTACTATCGACATTTAGTCCCAGATCAACAGGTGTTTTGCGGCGTACCTTTTGTCCAGTTTCATCCAATTCCAACAATTGGGAAGTACTTAAAGATTTTGCAATATGTTCCACATTTTGTGTCAAGTTCTTTAACTTGTTGAAGTTGAGAAAGACTTCCAAAGGCACATCTAAAATATATTATTATATTTATTATAATAAGAATGATTTAAAAACAAAATTAACATTAAACCTTACATGGATCTTTATCAATAAGATGCCTCATGAATCGATCTTTTGATATATTTGCATTGGAAAAATAAAATTCCATTTGTGTACGAATTGCATTAAATAAATGTTTTTTACGTTTACGTCCTTGTTTTTGATTTGTCTCCATTTCTGTTTCTTCAGGAACATAAGCATCCTTATCATTATTATCTCTTTTAGCGGCTGCGTTCAAAGATACCAATGCGGTTGTTCCATGTGCATGTGCATGGGCCGACACCGGTGCCCGCGGTGAACGACTCACTTTTGCAACTGTGATTCCATCAACCCGACTTTGCTCAATATCATCACAAATTGTCGGCGAATCTGTTGCAACTTTAATCTTATCATTGGTTTTCACTGAAGTCATCTTAACACTATTTCATCTCTTTTGCTAAAAAGAAAGAAAAGCACACAAAGTCCTTCGCTGTTTTTGCAAATTCTGAGAACCGGCAGCTTCCGCTTACAGTGCCGTCAACTTATGAAATGAATGTTTGACCAGTGCTGCCCACTTGTCAAAAAATAAGCGTTCTTTTTATGCAGCCCTGTACAATTTTTGGCGCCAATCAATCATTTTCGCATTGTTTTGTACAGGAAGCAAGCAATGTTTCCTTCCGCATTAAATACAAGTAATTGAGACTCTAGGAAAATTGTATTTTATGCAATTGAAATTGTTTAATAACAAAAAAGAATATAAAGAATGAAACAAAATTACAAGAAACAATTGTAAAGTTGCCAAGGTTGGCAGCTGACAGCAGTATTGAGAAATGTATTAAAAATGAACCACAAACAAAAACTAAGCCAGCGGCGACAAATGCCAAAAGGCCAAAAGTGTCAAAATGCGAGGACAAACAAAAAAGTGAAGTTTACTTTTTAGATGAATCTAGCAGCCAAGAGCAGCTAAAAAAAAAAAAAAGAATAAATTCATCAAAAATTTATTTTTACTGAGCTATAAGTAAATTTTGTCTGGTTTACCTGTAATTGTAAAAGTTCCTGTTAAAATTATTAAAAAAAAGTGATTGTGATGTTGTAAAACAAAAAGCCAATAAAAATGGAATCGATGGGCAATTTGGACTTCGATGTCGAACGAATGGTATTGGGTAAGTTTTTGGAAAAATGTTGAAAAAATTATACATACATAAAATATACTTACGTATTTGCTTTAAAGGCTTTTTGGAAGGCCAGAATTTCAAGCGTACATCGCGTGCCTTTGTCAAGGAGTCGCAAAGTTTTAAAAACATATCATCACCATCCGACCATTTATCCCAGTCTCACCATGGCGAATTGGAAGAAGTAATACGCGAATACATAATCATCAGTCAGACAGGTAATTGAATTAATTGTACACAGTCGGACGCCGCTGTAACAAACTCCCCTATGGCGAAGACTTCTCTTTAGCGAAATAATTCTAACCTGGTTTCAATAATTTTTTTTTATATAGGAACCCGATTGTGCTTATAAATATAATTTGGCCTTAACTTTATGCATTTATTTTTCTTTATTAGTTGAAAAATATTCTCATGTCTTGTCAAATCCATGGCGATGGCAACTGCATCAACATAAGCTTTCTGACAAGCTGATTGAAGTCTTAAAACAGGCCTCGGTCTTGAAGGAAAAAAGGACATCTAAGTGCTGCTGCCAGTGCCATAAAACTATTGCAGAGACTAATGACAATGAATTGGCTGAATCAAATCATCAAACTGATAATAACAGAAAGAGGTACATTATTTACAATAATTTCCCCTTGCTGGAATGACACCTGGTTGTTGTTTTAATTGCAAGGGGGCTGTAGTATGTAGCATGTACAACTTCAGTCACGGGTGCTGCTACATGTTAATCTGCAGCCACAGGGGTTGCTGCATGTACAACTGCAACCTCGCGGCAGGGGTGAGTGGTCCTTGTCCGACTAATGACAGATGATTCCGGCACGTATGTCCAATCTATCGGTGGTGTGCGTCTCCCATGACGTTTAAGTCGAAGGTAAACACAGAGTCTAAGAGCACAGTCCATTCCAGAATGTGGTGTTTGGTGTGGTCTACTCTTGGCTCAGTGTTTAACTTTACCTTACCGGCATGGGAGACCTAACCGATAGCATAGGCTATCACCAGTATAACTCTCATTCTTACACCTACTGAGTACCATTACCGTCACAAGGTGGCATTAAGGGTGTTTAGAAGGTTGTGGGATCTCGATATTGTACTGCTAACAAATTTTTCACTTGCTCTTATTAAAAATTTGAAACCTTTTTCTATTTATTGTTTTTTTTTTCGTTTTTTCAATTTCATATAGAAAATACTCCTCAGCTAATACCATTTTAAATGGGAGCAGACTTGCAAAACGTCGTTGTTTAGTTGATCTGCATACTTACAAAAATGGTAAATGTGCTGATGATGAGGATGATGACGATGATGATGAAGATGTGGATGAAACAAACAGTGATGATATTTCTGAAGACACAACTTCTACTGAAACTACAACAACAGATACAACTGATTCATCTTCCGAACAAAACACCGATAAAGCAACAACTTCCTTAAAAAACCCTATAAGAGAATCAACTCGGCGTCAACAACCTCAATCATCAAAGAGACACCACGATATTGTAGAAGTGTCGACCCAAACCATACCAGTGAGTTGCGTCTAATAGAAAAAAAAATACAATTAAATACATCCCACCCGACTATTTGCTACCCTCTAGTTGCCTCACATTGGATCACTCTTCAAATTGATCAGCAGCATGCGAGTGTAGAGAGTGGAGTATCCGATAGACGGGGGTTAAATTAGATGAAAACTATAAATTTATTTTTATTTTTTTATAATAGAGTCTCTCGTATGATTGTCTTGCCAGCAAAGGGTTTCAACGTCGTTTAGTGAAAAATTTTAGTGAGGCGTTGAATAGTATAACTATACCGCCAGGTGTCGCTGCTGAAGACCTTTTACATCAAATCGTAAGGAATATAATAGAAGCAACCGAAAAAGAACCCTCCACATTTGATGAAATTGTTGAAGAAGCAGTCACCAATACTAGTGAAACTAGAAATTTCAATGCAAATGCTGATACTATCCAACGTAAGTAATTAATAGATATATAAGTAGTTTGGTAATGACTTCCTTGCTCACTATGATTATATGATTTTTAATGTTTTATTTGATATTGTTTGAGGTTAAATGATCCATAATTTTATTGCCATTTTGAATGTCATTTTATTATGCTCATTTCATAGAATCTTTTGTCCCTAGTGACCCTAGAAAAAAAACCTGTCACAAGCGATTTAACAACACAAGTCTTCTTTTCTGTTGATTTTAATATCACCAAAATATTTTTACAGCGACATGATGAATTAGAACAGACCAATGAGGCGCGTGCTTTAAAAAAACTCCACCATCTGCAGCTCCCTTTCGTTGCGTTTAAGCAATAATTCGCTAATGGAAATTTATCCAAATACAATTGCTCTCAATCGCCTATGAAAGGTATTATGATATTCACTGGTTTTCGTTGATTTTTTCAATGATTATGTGTACATCATCAATTATTATTTTCCACTAGGTACAGGGTATGTGTTGTGTCGTTTCGAAACCAGTTCGTATGGACACAGTGGTGCGATTAGTGTCCAATTTATTGATGGGTCCTTTACATTTTATTTTTATACTCTTCACGCAGTGAATAGTTTGTCATGAAGTTTGTAACACACAGATGGAGATATCGGAGACATCATAAAGTAGAAATGTATTATATTCTTAATCAGCGTGATGAGTTCAATAAGCCATGTCCATCCATGTATGTATGCAAATTAGTCCCTCAGTTTTTGACCTAGAGAGCTGAAGTTTTGCACGAAATTTTCTTCCACCATACGAAATACATTTGTCAGAATCAGCCGAATCGGACCACCAGAGATGAGTACTTCCCATACAAACCCAGATCGAAATTCATGTTCTTAATAGATAAATTTTTTTGTTGCTACAGATTTGTAATTTGGATATCATAAGTGTCTGACCCATATCCCTTGACTAAGTAAATTTCAAGATCCTCGGTCCACTTGGTGGTTTATCTCCCATACAAACCCATTTCCAAATTCATGTTCTTATTTGAAAAACTTTTTTATTTTTTATACTATTGATTTAAAATTTGGATACCATAAGTTTCTGACTCATATCCATTAACTAAGTAAATTTCAAGATCCTCAGTCCTCTTGATGGTTTACCTCCCATACTAACCCAGATCCAAATTTATGTTCTTATTAGAAAAACTTTTTTGTTTTTTTTTTTACTAAAGATTTGAAATTTGGGTACTATAAGTGTTTGACTCATATCCACCAACTATGTAAATTTCAAAACCCTTGGTCCACTTGGAGGGGTACCTCCCATACAAACCCAGATCCAAATTCATGTTCTTATTTGAAAAACTTTTTTATTTTTTATACTATTGATTTAAAATTTGGATACCATAAGTTTCTGACTCATATCCATTAACTAAGTAAATTTCAAGAACCTCCGTCCACTTGGTGGTTTACCTCCCATACAAACACATTTCCAAATTCATGTTTTTATTACAGAAACTTTTTTGTTTTTTGTACTATCGATTTGAAATTTGATTACTATAAGTTCTGACCGATATCCACATATCCACCAACTATTTAAATTTCAATGCCCTCGGAACACTAGGAGCGGTATCTTCCATACAAAACATGGTCTTAGAACATTAATCAGATGATATTAAAGGTGCGTGCAGAAAAAGTATAGCCAAATTTGTATTTGTATTTAAAATTTAATTTTCTTAATATTCTTTTTAATTATTTTTTTTTTTTTTTAATTTCATTTTTATTTTTAGAAACTGTACAACAACTAACACAAAAAACAATAGATTGTAACAATGTATCTATTTTTAATATTGGAACAGCCTCTGAACTATCTTCAACTTCTTCAGCATCCAATATCAATAAAACGTATCATCACCAGGTATTGCGGCCACCATCGCCAAAAACTCCATTGATTATTCGTAGTGCTATAGCATCTGGAAAGCAGCAAACAGGAGTTGGTAATTTTCAGAATGGATGCGATGCTTCTCTGACCTCACTAATGGACCCAAATTTTTCAATATCGAAGCTTATTGTGCTGAACTCAAATGAAAGCGCCCAACAAAATAATTTAAATTTGGATAGTAGTTTTTTAAATAATGTTAGTACTACAAATGTTGATCAAATATTCAATCAATATGCGACAAACACCGACAACATTAACATGCCAACAATAATGGGAGATCAGCAAGTCTGTTATGATGTGTCGACAGGACAATTGACATTTCCTGTGGGCTTCAGCAATGATGGATTTCTAACAAATATACCATTTCTGCTCAACAATGAAATGGTGACACAACAAGTACAAAAAATGGCAAATCTCGATATGCCAAGTATAGAAATACCGTTAGAAGAACCAATCACAGTCAATTTGAATGAGTTGCCACCAAATTCTATTATTATAAATAGTGCTCAAAAACAGTATCCTACAGTATCAACATCACCAAGAGTATCAGTTGCCCCAATTGTATCAGCAGCGCCAATTGTATCACCAGCGCCAATTGTATCACCAGCGCCAATTGTATCAGCAGCTCCAGCACAACCACCACCAGGATCAGTTCATATAACAAATAATAGTGGATCAAGATCAACATTACAGGATCATCATTTAATACAACAAGCTGCAGCATTGCAAGGGCAAAGTACTTCACAACCACAGCCACCACCAAGAGTTGCTACATGTGGGCATGTGGAATTGGAGAAATTTAATTCAACACTACCGTCATCTTTAGACTCAACACGCGTACAAGTTGAGCGTGTGACACCCTCAACAAGCGGCATTATCAATGTAAAAGCCATGCGTAGCCTATCAACACCACGTAAACGTACATCACATGTTCGCACCCTTAACTTTTCACCCAATATGAATGAAAAGCAACATAATCCTCCTATTGATGCAACAACTCCTGTGTCCACAAGACAAGATGGGTCTTTCAATCGTTTGCAACTGTTTCCAAATACTGCAATAGCTACAGCTACAGCAACATCAACATTATCATCATCATCCACAACTTCGACAAAGTACATTGATGGTGAATTAATACATGATCCATCAACTGATGGGATAGGTGCTGGTACTGCTACAAATAATAATGTAAACATACACAATGTGGATATCCTACCGACTTCAATTGTTAATAAAAATGATATAAATGTTAACGAAAATAGCAATAGTTGCAGTAGCAGTAATGTTCCACATCTGTATACCATGGAGGAGGAGAGCACAAATCAAACAATTATTAAAGCTCCTCCAAAGAAAAAGATTGTCAAAAAAACAAATAATACTACACCAAAAAGTAAACCAAAGCGTTCTTTAGTGCCATCATGCAAACGTCAGATAACTAAATCCACAGAAGACGAAGATGCCAAAGATGATGATGATGATGATCATCAAAAGCAACAACAACTACAACAAGAACAAAATGTAGACAACAACAATACCGTAAATCAGATGGAACAAAATGAAAATCAACAGACCACGCCAGGTCCTAATGAAGCAGTCTTATCTAATTTGCGCAATGATGAAATGTGGCATGAATGGCAACTCTTACGAACCACAAAACAAGATATTGATTCACGTTTGCGTGAGATCAATGCCAAGGCTTCTATAAATTCACAACCCGCACCACGTGAACGTCGATTGCGTCGTCGTAAAGGTGAAAAAGAAGAAGCGACTAGGACAAAGAAACGTTTAGCAATTGCTAAAGCAAAGCAAAAAAAATCTACGATTGCAATTGCTATAAATTCACCAGATGAATCCCATATTGATGAAAGTATCATAGATGTCTTAACAACAACAACAACACCAAAGAAACAATTGAAAAAGATAAACGTGAAACAGAGTGAGAGAGGAGGTGGTTGTTCAGTGAGAGATACAAATACTACAAAACCGAAAGAGTTTACCATCAAAATTAGTACGCCACAGAAGGCGTCACTAACACGGCCAGAAATCCGGAAGGCAGTAACAAATGCTTTAAAAAAATGTAATAAGAAATCAAAAGAATTGAAACAATCAATGGTTGCTGCACCACCAATCCCATCATCAACATCACCACCACAACCACAGCCACGGAATCTATCACCATCAACAAATCAAATGCAAAGTAAACAAAAAACTTTAGAAGAAGGAGGAGATATTGACAATAAAAGTGAGAATGATATGACAATATCAAACATAGCTTACCTCCTCGACACGCCGTACAAATTAGCTATAAATCCAGAAGAAATTCCACCGACTCCAGGTATTTCGACTTCCTCTATCATTAATCAGACACCACTTAACAAGACAAATGATTTACTACATTCAACAACATTCCTATTTGGTTCATTGACCAAAAGTGAACTGAATACTCCCAGTTTAAATGCCATAACGCCAAATATACGTTTCACACCATTTAATGTTCTAACAACGCCACGTAGTAATGGCGAAACAGAATGGTCTTCGGCTAGTTCATATTATCGTCCTGATGAATCGGAGGATACTGATAATTTTCTCAATCGTATGTCGACATGTCAATCAGTAAATAAAAAGATTTCATTGTTAGTAGAGAAATTACCAAAGCCGCCAAATAATTTTGCTTCTACATCTGCTACTGCTGCTGCTTTTACTTCAGCTGCTGATGTTGCTTCTACTTCAGCTGCTGCAGCTGCAGCTGCTGCTGCTACTGCTACTGCTACTACTACGGGTACTGATAAAAAAGTAGTAAAAGAAAGTATTTGCATTGAGTTACCTGTGGAGAAATTAAAAGTTCAACCAACAATATTGAAACGTGTCAAATCGTTTGGTGATTCAATTGGACAATGTTCAGATTCTAATCAATTGTATGTTGTCAGCGGAGAATCGAATATAGTTGATCCACATTATAGACTTGTTGGTGGTATACCTGATGATAATGTTGTTGCCGACTTGGATGAATCATCATCCTCATCATCGTCAGGATCATCGACTTCTCGTACAACAGTATCATCGAAATCAAAACAAAAGTCATTATCTACATCTTCGTCTTCAAATACATCGTCATCAACATCCTCGGACTCGTCATCAGCATCATCAACAACTACAACATCGCCCTCGCCATCAAAAAACTCATCATCCAAATCCTTAAAGAATTTATCATCAAATAAAATGTCACAATCTGAGCAAAATATTAATCCAATACCAACAGAAGAAGACAAAAAATTACATTTACAATATTTGTCGGAAATTATAAGTTCAGAAGATGAGGAATGGATTAAAGATGATACAATTAACAACTTGAATGAGTTAACACAAATTGTAAATGACGATGGTGAAGTTCGTTATCCAATTAGAAATTGGCTAACCCCAAGCAAGCAGAATCAACCTAAAGAGGATGACGACGATGATGATCATGATGGTGTTAATAATGATAAGTCATTGAAGTCCAGTGAAACACATCCACCGACCTTAAAACTTAGACTATCAGTCATTCCGGCTGAAAAGATAACTAATCAAGTTGAATCTTTGGAAGTAAAACGTGAGCGTTTAAAACAAAAAATTCAAAGTGACATGGAAAAAAAGAAACCGCAACAAGTACCCAAGAAACGAAGAACCAATCGATTAGTAGCATTTCAAAAACTTCAAGAAATGCGAGAAATGAAACAAATGCAACAAAATTCTGGTGACCCAGGACAGACACTTGCCAAGCCATCACGATTAGCAACAAAATCCGCATCAGCATCAGTGACATCTCAAAATGATTCTGCTTCTACTTCTGCTGCTGCTGCTGCTGCAGCCTCTATATCATCAATACCGATGGTTATTAATGCACCTGAAGCCCCTGAAGATTTAGTACATCATCATCGTACACATGAATTGCTAACAGCATTAAATTTATCTGCTAAAAAGAAATCAGCAAAAGAAAATAGCACTAATGAGATTAAAACAATGCAACAACCACAAAAGGATGAAAAGGAAGTAAAGGAAGTAAAGTTGCCAAAGCGAAGAAGATGCATTGAAATTAATCCAAAATCAGCACCAACAAAACGAAGACCATCAATCACAAAATCTTTAGCAATGAAAACAGCTAAAACAAGTAAAAAAGCTGCTGATACACAGACAGTATCAGCAAAGACAAATAGTGACACAAAACCATCGTCATCGCCATCAGCAGCAGCAGTTGCAGCAACATCATCCTCATCATCATCGACATCATTGGCGGATATACAACAAGTACCTTTGTCATCTAAAAAAATAACTCCAGTGCCAAGATGCCCAAAAAGCCGAGGTAAGTTTTAACTAACTCTTTATTACATTTATAAGTATCGTTTATAAAAATGTATCTGTGCTTCTTATAGCTTGCAAAAAAATGCCAAACGCACAAGAAATCAAAAAGACAACTAAGAGAAATATTAAAAAACTTAATGAAAAGAAACCAAATGAACAGAATACAAACGTTACACCTCCGAAACCAAGAAAAACATCAACAATAAGAAAATCAAATGCCACAACAAAGAAAACAACTACAAACAAAAATACTAATGATGATGAATTGAGAACTGAAGCAACAATTGAGACAATAGTTGAGGCACCGAAACCGGGACCATCAATTGAAAGTGAACAACAAATGGAAGGAAATACTATTGAGAAAAAAGAACCTAATATTCTTGAGTCATCGGTGGAAAATCCTGTTGGAGTCATTACTTATTCCTCCTTAATGCAAAATCTAAATGAACAAAAAAAAGTTGTTATCCCAGAAACAGAATCATCATCATCACCATTACCTAGATCATCATCATCATCGGGATCATTAACATCAACATCAAAGGCAAACAAAGTCCAAACTCCAGAGACAATTGGATTGATTACTAATTATGCATTCGATACAATGACAAGTAGTGAAAATGAAGAGAAATTTACTTTTGATTTTGAATATTATGGGGATGGCGGTGATGATAATAAAGCTACAAACCAGCAATCAAGTGATTATAGTAATTTTGCTATGAACATCGAAATTGATGAGAATGAGATTCATACATTGCGTGTTGGAAATGTTGTAGAAATACATACTGTGGAACCACCACAACAACAACAAGAACAACAACAGAAGGAGGAGCAAAACAATGAACAACAACAACAACAACAACAGGAGGAACAAAACAAAGAACAACAACAACAGGAGGATGAACAAAAACAACAACAACAACAACAGGAGGATGAACAAAAACAACAACAACAGGAGAATGAACAAAAACAACAACAACAACAGGAGAATGAACAAAAACAACAACAACAGGAGGAGGAGCAAAAACAACAAGAGCAAACACAACAACAACAAGAGCAAACACAACAACAACAAGAGCAAAAACAACAAGAACAACAACAAGAAGAGCAAAAACAACAACAACAGGAGAAGGAGGAGGAACAAAAACAACAACAACAACAACAGGAGAAGGAGGAGGAACAAAAACAACAACAACAACATGAGGAACAACAACAACAACAACATGAGGAACAACAACAACAACATGAGGAACAACAAGAACATGAGGAACAAAAACAACAACAACATGAGGAACAAAAACAACAACAACATGAGGAACAAAAACAACAACAACAACATGAGGAACAAAAACAACAACAACAACATGAGGAACAAAAACAACAACAACATGAGGAACAAAAACAACAACAACATGAGGAACAAAAACAACAACAACATGAGGAACAAAAACAACAACATGAGGAACAAAAACAACAACAACATGAGGAACAAAAACAACAACAACATGAGGAACAAAAACAACAACATGAGGAACAAAAACAACAACAACAACTGGAGGAAGATCAACCACAACAACATGAGGAACAACAACAACAACTGGAGGAAGATCAACCACAACAGCAACAACAACAACAACTGGAGGAAGATCAACCACAACAGCAACAACAAGAACAACTGGAGGAAGATCAACCACAACAGCAACAACATCAACAACAATTGGAGGAATATCAACCACAACAGCAACAACAACAACAACTGGAAGAAGGCCAACCACAACAGCAGCAGCAACAGAAACATGAAGACTCTCCATCTACATCAAAACCAAAAACTTTAATTCGAAATATTCCAAAAAAGCGTCGTATTCGCATATGTACAATGAGTTCATTTACTAATGATTCTGCAGCAATTGGTCTTTCTGAGAATATTCCAGTTGGTGAAATTAATGTTGTGCCTTTAGCAGAAATGCAAAACAAAATTGCAAAATTACCACCACTACCGCAATCACCACCACCAGGAACTGTTAGTGTCAATGCTGTCGAAATTGAAAACCAACCAAATCTAAATGAAATATCTTTACCAACGGCAACTTCAACTCCATTGCAATCAAGCAAAGAACAACATGAAAAAAAGTAAGTAAATAAACTTGTTTCTATATTGAAATCATACCTATGTATCTCATATCCTGGCGGCTGTTTATCGCAAGCTATTTAATAGAAGAGCTAGAAAATATGAGAGAGAAATGACGATTATATACATGTAAGACAAGGGTTTCATTATACTCTTCACGCAGTGAATAGTATTATAAGTTTGTCATGAAGTTTGTAAAAGTTTATTTTTTGTCCGTCTGTCTGTCTGTATGTATACAAACTAATCTCTCAGTTTTTGAGCTAGAGAGATGAAGCTTTCTTTTCACCATACGCAGTAGATTTACCGGAATCAGCCGAATCGGACTACTAGGGTAGTACTAGGTACCCCCCATACAAACCTGGATTCAAATTAAATTTCTTATTAGAAAATCTTTTTCGTTTTTCGTACTATCAACTTAAAATTTGGACACTATAAGTTTCTGGTCTATATCCACCAACCATATAAATTTCATGATCCTAGGGTTACTAGGAGGGATACCCTTCATACAAACCTGGATTCAAATTGAAAAGTTCTTATTAGAAAACCTTTTTTGTTTTTTGTATTATCGACTGGACATTCTTAAGTGTCTGACCCATATCCACCAACCTTATAAATTTCAAAACCCTCAGACCACTAGAAGGGGCGTGAAGAGTATTACAACTTCGGCAAAGCCAAAGTTAGTCTTTTTTTATACTGTTTTCTTTTTTTTTTTTTTTCTTAAACAATCGAAACTTTAGGGAATGAAGGTTTTTGAATAGCTCAATTTCTGTACCCATTTAAAAAATTTTCGTGTTTTCTTGTGCTTTTTGTGTAATGTTAAATGAAGTGTTCAGGACTGCAATGACAATCAACTAGACTTCACTTGAACTAAGACCTCCGACAGGAACAAATTCAAATTATCTCGACTATGCTATGACTGCACTATATCCTCATGTTATGATACTCGATCTTATGATTAATAAAGGTGACACAAACCAGTTTTCCTCAAAATATTTTCTTGACCAGTGAGTAGGTAGGCTGTCGAAGAGGGAATCTTCCTAAGATACCGTCATGTCGCTGACGGCATGCACGATTCATATTATCTGCTAGGTACACTTCATTCGGGACCACACCCAGGTAATATTATCTGATTTACATCGGACTCGCATAACAATACGTCTACGTACTAAACCTTAAACTCGATCGTCTATAGCCTTTAATTACCCTACGGGAGGGACGACCGTTAAGTATTATATCGCAGGGCAAGGCTTAGCATTTTGGCTCACATCGATAATTTGGGTTATACTCCATTCACAGCTCTACTAATGTTTCTCTGGGACTATACTTCTCTAAGTTCTTGGAGTACCAATGCAGTCAAATCCTTCACCATACTCCACAAACGCATCGATTGCATCATATGCGTCACTACATTTTCTGTTGCCAGTCGATCTTCCATGATCTTCCCTTTCTAAGGTTTCCCTCTCCTTAGTATGTTTTGGGCAATAAAAGAATACGTGTTCTACATTTTCGCTACTACTCGTACTACCACAGAAAGAACAAGCTACTCAAGTATCATCATGTCCGTACTTGTGAAGGTACTCTCTGAAGTAGTCGTGTCCCGTCTGGAACTGCGTCAGATAAAAATATGTTATGTCAGGTTCTCGTTCCACCCACATTTGAGCACCCACATTTGAGCATTTCCAGTGTGTCCATTTCCCCTTGACTGATGTATCCCAGCGATTTTGTCATTCGTTTAAACTCACTTGTCTTTCTTTATTTCGCTCCGGTGTCGTTAACTGTCTACCAATGTTCTTGCTTCTGTCATATAGACTCTTTTTAAGCTCAGGAGCCATTATGTCTGGTGGCATTACACTTGATATGACTCGCAACA